>NW_021024992.1:158482-205673 GCF_004153795.1 Camellia sinensis | reverse complement strand
TCTATTTTTTGTTTTTTTTTTTTTTTTTTTGGTGTAAAATGGTGATCGGGGTGAGCCCCGACATGAATAAAATAAGTTGGTGTGCAGTTCATCTTCTTCCTCGGTGTTGTTTTTTTTTTTTTTTTTTTTTTTTTTTTTTTTTTTTTTTTTTTTTTTTTTTTTTTTTTTTTTTTTTTTTTTTAAAAAAAAAAAAAAAAAAAAAAGACTTTGTCACATAGCATGATGAGAGCAAAGGTTTCACTACACCAACTAAGGCCTTCTCTTAATAATAACTAGTGAGTGGCACACGTTGCATGTGCAATTAAGATAAATAACAATAAAAATAAATAATAAAGAATTTAGTATCATAATATATATGTTGCTTAAGTGATGTTCTTATTAAAACTCAATGTTTTGGGTTCAAAATTTGCTTACGCTATGTATAATAAATTTTTTAATTTTTATTTTAGCATATATAAAGTTGTTGCCACATGGCATGAGAAGAATAAGGCTCCACTAAAACAATTTAGGCCTTCACCTAATAATAGTATAGATAGTTACTAGCGAGTGGCACACACGATACGTGTACAATTCAAATAAATAAGAATAAAAGAAAATAATAATGAAATTAATATTGTTAATGTATATATTAGATTTAGATTTATACTTATCTCCTTGTATTGTAGATATAGCTTCTCTCTATCTTTCCATCTCTATCTCTTTGTATCTCTATCTCTCTCTATCTCTATCTCTTTCTATACTTATCTAGATTTGTGGTCAACCTATAAATACAAGCTCTCAGATTGTATTCAATTGATTCCATATAATGCAGATGCACATTTTCCATATTTCTTCAACCATTCTAACATGGTATCAGAGCATAGGTTTTGAATCCTAACTCCTTTTTTCTCTTGCTTATTGCCCGTACATAGTGGCATTATAGCGTCTCTCTTCTTTTTCATGAATACACCATTATTTGTTTCACAACACTGCTTCGTCACTATTTCGTCATCATCATTGATCAAAATTTAAAAAAATTTTGCCCCACATTGCTCGAAATTGTGCCCTGGTTCCAATACCATTAGGCTTGTCGCCGAAAACCTCTGCATGCGCCCTCACGCGCCACTTTCCTCATTCGCACGTCTAGCCTTCCGTCTCCACTCTCCCACATGCACACACGCGCCATAACCGTGCACTCGCGTGCACTGTCCTTGCTATTGTGCATCCGCGTGCGCCACTTCTGCACCCGTGTGCGCCGTTTTAGCTACTGTGCACCTTCATGCGCCATTTCTGCTAATGTGCGCCACGTGTCTCCCTCTGCTATTGTGCATCGTATCTTTGCTGACATCACCTCGCCTCCTGTTGTCGTCATCTCTACACCATTCAACCCTTTCCCCACTATTTTCGGCCTTTCGAACTCACTGGTATTATCGGTTTTACCTAATTTTGGTCCTATAGTTCTGTTTCTATTTATTTAGTCCTACCACAATATTATTATGGATCGCCATGATGTCTTTCATCAAATTTCTGTTATTCTTCATGGCTCCAATTATGTTCTGTGGGCCCAAGCCATGTCTTTCTTCCTGAAAGGTAGGAAACTCTAGTGTATTATCACCAGGGATGTGACTAAACCAGTGAAAGAGATTGCTGAAACTATTGCTAAGTATGAAGACCGATTAGAAGATTGGAACAATAGGAACTACTAGATCATTACTTGGTTTCAAAATACCTCTGTTACTTCTATTAGTCTTCAGTTTGAACGTTTTCAACTTGAGTCTGTTACCACTCCTACTAAAAACATTTAGTATTTTTTGAAAGAGCGATACCAGACTGCCGGTCTTGCTCATCAGTATCAGCTTCAAAGTCAATTTCATCGCTTGCGTTAAGAGCCTAGTCAATCTGTTAATGATTTTTTCTCTCAGATATATTCTGCTTGGGACCAACTCGCTTTCTCTAAACTTGTCTGGCCTCATATTGAAGATGTTACTTTATTCACTCGGTATCATAATCACCAATGATTGGTTCAGTTTCTCATGGCTTTTACTATTCAGTTTGAGCCTGTGCGTGCGTCTCTGCTTTATCACACTCCATTGCCCACTCTTGAGCAAGCTATTTCCGAGCTATTATCTGAGGAGACTCGTCTTGGCCCTCTGAAAACTCATCATGTGGATACAGTTGTTGCCACTCCCCAATCATTGAGTTCCTCTACACTAACCACCCAGCGGCCCACTACTTGTAATTATTGTCAAAATCGGGGCCTTCCTTCTACTCATCTTCTGTTTCATTGCCCAGTCAGATCCTGTCGATATTGCAACAAGATTAGTCTTGGTCATCTGTAGCAAGATTATTTTCCCAATCCAGACCACTCATCTATTACTCATAGGGTTGTATCACGAGGTCGTTCACAACGTCCCAGGAATCAGTCTAAATTTCTGCCTGCTCATTGCACTACTGCTGCTGCCTCTGAGGAATTTTCTGAGCCTTTCGATCTAGTCGCTCTTGTCTTTGTCCAAATTGATGTTGAAGCCATGTTCAAATAGTTTCTCACCACCTGTGGTACACCTCCTTCAACTGCTCTATCTGTAACTTTAGGTACATCTCCCTGGTATTTTGACTCAGCATGTTGCATCATATGACTTCTAGTTCTACCGTATTTTCTTCTATTTCTTCCTCTTCTCATATTCCCTCTATTCATACTGCTGATGGTTCTCTTATGTCTGTATGTCATATTGGTTCTGTTTCCACCTCTTATCTTTCCTTATCAAACGTGTATCTTATTCCTGCTCTCACTCTAAATCTTATTTCTATTAATCAATTATGTGTGCTTGGTCTAACTGTCACATTTTCTACTAATGGTTGTTTGGTACAGGACCCTCAGACAAGACAGACTCTTAGGATCGGTCGTAAGCATGGACGTCTCTATGAGCTCATCCATATTCATGTTCCAGATGTCAACTTGCAAAATAACCTTCTTTATCATTTAATACAAGTCCTTCTATTTCTCATGCACCATTTGATCTTATACATTCTGATATTTGAGGACCATCACCTACTACCACTATGGGGGGATCACGTTACTTTGTTGTCTTTGTTAATGATTTTTCACATTTTACATATCAGAACTCAAACAACTTTATTACAATTTTGCACGCATGGTCCAAACCCAATTTTCTAAAACCATTAAAATTTTTCGATCTGATAATGCTATGGAATATAGGGATCTTGACTTTCTCTCCATCTTTCAGTGTCACGGTACTTAGCCTCATCGTTCTTGTGCTGGCACGTCCCAACAAAATGGCCATGCTGAACGGAAGCATAGCCATATTCTTGACACTACTCGAGCCCTTCTTATCTCTTCCTCGTGTCCTGAATTTTTTTTGGGAGAAGTTGCTCCTACTGCTGTCTACACTATCAATTGTGTTCCCACTTCTACTATCCATAACCAAACTCCTTATGCACGTTTACATGGCACTAGTCCTCCATACACAAATCTTTTGGTTTTTGGGTCTACATGCTTTGTTCTCCTCCAACCTCATGAACACACCAAACTTGAAACCCGTTCTCGTCTTTGTTGCTTTCTTGGGTATGGAATTGAACATAAAGGCTATCGTTGTTGGGATACTATCTCTAACCATCTTCATGTCTCTCTTCATATGGTTTTCTGGGAGCATAAAATGTTTTCATCCTTATCCTTGTTCCACTTATCATCATCTTCTACTTTCATTCTGTTTACTAATCCTTCTATCAATCTCTTCTCTAATGCCTTTGATACAAGCTCTTCCTCTCTAGAGATGCCTTTGCCTACACCTAGTCCTGTCCCGACTGCACCCTCTGATGGTCTCGTTGAGTCTCCTATCACCCTACCAGATCCTCTTCCCACCGGTCATCCACATCGGGTAACTCAACCACCTGTTCATCTTCGTGATGATATTGTCGGGTCTACTACCTTTTTTACTTATGAACCTACCTCCTATCGTAAGACTTGTACTAATCCTCTTTGGCAGCAAGCTATGATTGATGAATTATAGGCTTTAGACAAAATTCACACCTGGGATGTTATTGATCTTCCTCTTGGAAAAACTGCGATTGGTTACAGATGGGTCTACAAAATCAAGACCCATTCTGATGGCTCTATTGAGCGCTATAAAGCCCGTCTTGTTGCAAAGGGCTTCACCCAGGAATATGGCACTGACTATGAGAAGACTTTCGCTCCGGTTGCTTGGCTTACCTCTGTGCGTAGCTTACTTGTTGTTGCTGCTGCTCGCCACTGGGATCTCCTTCAGATGGATGTCAAAAGTGCCTTCGTTAATAGTGATACTCTTGAGGAAGTCTACATGCAACCTCCTCCTGAGTCTGCTTATTCGGCTCATAAGGTTTGCAAACTACAGCGTGCTCTCTATGGTCTCAAGCAAGCCCACAAGCTTGGTTTGCAAAATTTAGTTCCACTATCCATGACTTCGACTTCACCTCCAGCTCATATGACTCCACTCTATTTGTTTGGACCACTCACTATTCTTCTTCTTCTTTACATAGATGATATAATTATCACCAGTGATGATGTGGCTAGTATTCTTAGCCTCAAACAATTACTCAGTTGTCAGTTTGAGATGAAGGACCTTGGTACTCTTAATTATTTCTTAGGGCTTGAAATCTCCCATGATTCCACTGGTTATTATTTGTCATAAGCAAAATATGCATCCGATCTTCTGGCACGTGCTGATCTTACCGATTACAAGACTACCTCTACTCCCATTGATCCTCAAACTCGTCTCACTCTTCTAGACAGGAATCTTCTTTTTGATGCTACTCTTTATCGCCACCTGGTTGGTAGTCATGTTTATCTCACTGTGGCTTGCCTTGACATTGCTTATGATGTCCATCTTGTTAGTCAGTACATATCGGCTCCCCGCACCCCGCATTACACTGCTCTACTTCATATACTTCGCTACTTTAAGGGCACTATGTTCCATGGACTCCATTACTCTGCTCACTCTTCTCTCAAGCTTCGTGCCTTTTCTGATGTTGATTGCGCTGGGGATCCTACTGATCGACGCTCTACCACTAGTTTCTATCTCTTCTTAGGAGACTCTCTTCTTACTTGGTGCAGCAAGAAACAGTCCCTCACTACTCGCTCTAGTATTGAAGCTGAATACCGTGCTCTTGCTGACACTACTCAGGAACTTTTATGGCTTCGCTGGCTCTTTGCTGATATGGGTGTTTCTTCTCCTGGTGCCACCTCTCTCTATTGTGACAATTAGAGTGCCATTCAGATTGCTCACAATGATGCCTTCCATGATCGCACCAAACATATTGAGATTGATTGTCATTTCATTCAACAGCATGTTACACGTTGCACTATTCATCTTCCTCCTATTTCTTCTGCTGATCAACCTGCTGATATTTTCACCAAGGCTCATCCTTCTAGTCGTTTCAGTGATCTAGTTTCCAAACTCAAGTTAGTTTATGCTTAACCACCTTGAGTTTGAAGGGGGGCTGTTAATGTATATATTAGATTTAGATTTAGATTTATACTTATTTCCTTGTATTGTAGATATGGCTTATATCTATCTCTCTATCCCTATCTCCTTGTATCTCTATCTCTCTCTATCTCCTTCTATACTTATCTAGGTTTGAGTTCAACCTATAAAAACAGGCTCTCCTATTGTGTTCAATTGATTCCATATAATACAGATACGCATTTTCCATATTTCTTTCAACCATTCTAACAAATATTATAATATATATATATATATATAGCTTAAGTAATACAAGTTCTCCTACCTTAAATCCATGGTCATGAATTCAAATCTGACTCATCTTTTTGTGTAACCTTTTTAGCAAAAATAAAAAATATATAAATAATGTCACATAACATGAAGAGAGCAAAGATTTCATTACACCAATTGAGACGTTCACTTAATAACAATACTAGTATAATGATGATAATAGAGAACTAAATTAACAACTGTTAAAAGTAAAGTTTAGTGTAGATAAGTAATGAGGAAGAGCAATGATGATGCTTCACCAAATTTTCTTGTCTTGCAGGTACAATATCGGATGCTTATAAAACCTATAATGATAGGAAATATAAAAAGTAAGCCAAGATGTTTCGATAGAAGGATACCTTTGTAACTCAAAAAGTGGTTGTAATTTTTATTTAGATGACAGGAATTCAAATTAAACCAAATCAAATCAAGTCTTAAGTCCCATTAAATGAGGTCGGCTACATGAATTTCCCTTCTCCATTCAACTCTATCAAACATCATTTCGTTTGTCAAATTAAGAAGGTTCATATCTCTATTTACTACACTAACCCACGTCAATCTAGATCTGTTGTTTCTTTTTGTCCAATATTCCGAACTATACAATATCGCTGGTCTCATAGCCGTTTTATAGAACTTTCCTTTTCAATCTACCAATCCGCTCTTGGTGGATTGAAAACTTTTCAACCTGCCGCTAACCCATCTATAATCTAAATCGATGGGTTAATAGTTTGAGCTGGTTAAAAGTATAAAATGGAAAAGAACACCAACTACCATACAATCTTGTGTATATATATATATATATTAGCGGGTGTAAGCCTACCCGATGGGTGTGCTATTAATTTTGTAAAATATAAATTTTGCTTTTGAAATAGAAATACATGAAATGTTTGTAGATCAAGTAATAAGCGTGTTGTCTTCAAATCTAAGTTCTTAGGTTTAAATCTTGTGCACTTCACTTTAATTTTTTTTTTCTTTTCTTTTTTGATATTAAAAAATCCACTTGGCAAAACGAGAGAGTAAGCTTTAAGAGATTAAAGTGATTGTTCACATATATAATAGTATAGATAGATAGATATTGTGATTTCTCTTGGAGTAATATTCTACACTAATTATTAATTAATGAATCTTATATACTTTATTAAAACATCAACATAATGCTCTAAGTAAGTGACAATTATTAGCAAATCTTATTAATTTTATTTATTTACTCATAATTCTTGAGTGATTTTGTTTGAGGGCTACTAAATGCCCCTACCTTTTTCCTTTGGATTCCCATCTCTTTTATTTATTTTTCTGTTACAATTTTTCCCTAACATAAATTTCCATTTTTGACCCCATCTTTATCCTTCTAACCCTGACCCTAACCCTACACTCACCTCCACTTCACTCTAGCCGGCAACCATCCTAGTGCCTCCTCACTGGCGACCACCCTCTCACAACTGCGACCTCTTTCCATTCCTTTTTCTTCTTCTTCTTTTGGGTTCCTGGCGGTCCCACCATCGTGATCACCCTTCCACATCATTGTCTCCGAACTGCAAACTCCTTACTACCATGGTCGTCAAGTCTAACCTCGACTTCGGTCCCTAACCATCTTCTTTTTCCTTATCTTCTCCCGAAACCCTAAATCTAGCCTTAGGGTTTTCAAAAGTGGCAACGGCTTTAGGTGGCGGTGGGTCATGATCAGGGTTGCGATCTAGGTCATGAGAAGAAAAAGAAAAGGAGGAGGAGGTAGTGGTGACGGCGGTGGCGGCGGATCACAATAGGGAGAAGGAGAAAAAAGAAGAAGAGAAGAGGAGGAGGCAATGGAGTGCAATGGTGGTTTGCTAGAGCTGAGGCAAAGGAGGTGAAGACGAAGAAAGAGGGAAGAAGAAGGAAGGCAACGATGGTGGTGGGACTGCCTGCGGAGAGGGCTCCGGTGAGTAAGCTAGCGAAAGTGGTTGTTGGAAGTGGGAGCTAGGGTTAGGGTTTGGGTTTGGGTTTGGGATATAGTTGGTATAAATGAAGGGGCCAAAGTAAAAAGGTGGGGGCAAATAGTAGCCCTCTTTTGTATTTTTACATATTTGCTTCTTGTTTTGATAAGAAGAAAATTTTGATACTTTTTAGATGTATTTTGTATTTGTGGAATAATTATTAGGTACTATTAATGGTACTAAGAAATTTACCAAAGTGATAAATAGTTGAGATATTTCGGATTTTGTTTGTGAGTTTTGATAAATTTTTAATTTATCTATTTTGATTTGTATTAAAATATGATGTGGAAAGTATTAGTAGTTGAATTGTAGGATTAAGAAAGAAAGGGCGATGTCTTTTGGCAATACTTTGATTACAAACTTGAGTATAAAATTAGTGGCTCAGCTAACGTATGCATTGGTAGAAATTTTGGTAAATTTTTTGAGATTTCTAACATTATTCAACTTGATCACTTGTTCATTGAACTGTTCCATTGTGACAATCACGGATTCGGAGTGGTTGCTATCCGTGAAACATAGTAGTCAAAGTTCATTTTGGATTTTATTTCAATAATCTAAATTATTTATTTTTTAACGTATATTGTGTAGAATAAATTTATAAAAAAATCAAATTGGTTGGATATCGATAGTCCTTTTATTAAATTATATTTATATTTAAAATAATACTCGTCATTCTCAGATATCATTAAATATTTCAAAAAATTACATTTATATTCAGTTTTATATTTAAAATAATTTTTACCATTCTTTTTTTTCGATACACGTGTTTTGATGAGTGGTATCAATAACTGATCAATTTAATTTTTGCAAGTTTGTTCTACACGATATACTTTAAAAATAAATGATTCAAATCATTAAATAAAACTTAAAATGGGCCACAACGCGCGCATAACAGTGAGTGTTGTGCTTCACGCACAAGAAGCACCCAAATTTGACAATCACAAGGTTTCTAATATATTGGAGTATTTAGTTGAGGTTTGATTATAGACTGTGAGATTAATTATAACTTATTATGATATTAGTTATGATATTATTTTAATTATAATTTAACATTTTTTTAGTTATACTTTATATGGTATTTGATTATAATTTATTTTTTTTATTAAAATTCTTATAAAATTAAATTATGACATTTATAATGATATTGTAACTTATTATGAATTTTTTTTATAATGATATTGTAATGATAACTTATGAGATTAATTATAACTTATTATGAATTTTTTTTTATAATAATATTGTAACGCCCCAAAATAAATACAATAAATCCCAACTCATAAGTGGAAGAATAATATAAGCAATACACTTTCATTCATCAGAGTCTGTGTACAAAAGGTGACACATGCGATATATATTCATAAATGACTCATCCTGAATCTGTAGCATGCAAGTGATAAAGAAATGAAATTTAACAGATATTCTCATGCCCTAATGGCTTACATCTTTCCAAGGCCATGCTTGGTTACAAAAAAAGGGATACAGAATCAGTACATATAATGCCCTTGGCCAGAATTAAAACAACAACAATAGAAGCTCTTGCTCCAAATTCCTCCAAGCTACTGTATTGGCGGATGCATATCACCAACACCAGAAAATGGTTTTTCCCAAGTAGGGTGAGCCAAAACCCAGCAGAAATAATCTATCACAACATATGAGTCTCAACAAAGATATAAGTAAAGTGTGCATATACAAGGTCCGGAGTGAAATCATTCATGTTTTACAACATCATAATATGCCATGTTTTATATTTCAATCCTTGTTATCTAAATTCAATTCACGTCAATTCATTTCATCTCGACTCATGAGCCAAATTCATTATTTTCTAGACAACTCAACTGAGACTACAGCCCAGTGGTATTCAATTCAACACCTTAATCACACAAACACTTCAATTTGCCATTTTACGAAAATTTCGACTGCGGGATTCAGCACCCATGTATACGCGCAGTTTGGGGACTTTCACCCTGGACACACAGGCCAACTTAATTCAATGGAGTCCATCCCCTTTCTCCTCCCAAACATCATACATATACAATGTATTTAAAACACAGTCATATTCAATGACAACCGACAAGATATTAGTTTCAATTTACCTAATCCTCATGCAATTTCTACAACAATCATAGCTATCCTCCACCGATAGTCTAATACAGATATTTCTAAACAAATATTCAATCTCAAGACAGATAATTTATTCAAAATTTCATAGGTGAGTGATAATACATGTTCCCTTTCACCATTCGTGTCATCATCTATTCAATTTCACACTTTTAATCCTAATTCCATTTATTTATACAAAATAAATATTTGAAACATTTTAGGGCAAACTCATTCTTTCCCAAATATCAACCCAAATGCCAAAATAAACTATTTTGCCACAATATAACCTCATATTTGACCCCATAACCATTTGTAACTCATTCGCTTAAAAATCCCACTTTTGATTTAATACCCAAACCCTAGGTTTGTTCAAAGTACACCCAAATTCCACCATTTATACATAACGACTCATAACTAAGTTAAAAGTCATATGAAAGTGTAGAAAATCCCTATCTCGAGTTGGAAGACCAAAGGAAGAGATGAAGAAAATTTGAAAATGCCGAAACCAACTTCTATTCGGATGAAAACGTAGCTTTTGGAATGCTCAAGCTTCTTCTTAAAGACACTAGGGTAGAAAACCCAATGGTTCTAGGTTAAAATGTAGAGATAAGGTAGGTCTTAGAGAGAGAGAGTGTGTAACGCCCTCAAAATAATGCGTAAATCAATCATTTATAAGATCCAAAATCATAGGAGAATAAAACATATTTTCATTCATTAGAGTGTTGATTACAAAAAAAAGTATTACATGTTTACAACAAAAGTAAATGCCCTACGGGCTTACAACTTTCCAAGTCAACACTTGGTTACAACAAAAGGAGAGTTCTAACTCTTTACATATTAAGCCCTTGGCTTGAATTTACATGTAACACAAAAGGTAATAACAAAATACGCCTTCAGCCTCTAAACCTCCCAAGTTACGTCCTTGGAGGCAGCATATCACCTGCACCTGAAAATGATGTCCCATATAGGGTGGCCAAAGCCTAGTAGAGATATGCTAAACATAATATGAGAATTAACTAAAACATTAGCATTCGATAAATGTTTAACAACTGAAAACTATCTCAAACCTTTTCCATAGTCAATCAACATTGGTTCTCATATATCCATTCATTTCCAGTTATTACTCTAGTCAATTCATTGACATAGTTCAATATTATTCAGCCATTCAAAAAATGAGACTACAACTCATATAACAACACTTCGATAGCAACCATCAATCATCACTTCCATAACTTTGCCATTTTACGGAACTACATCCGAGGGAACCGGCACCCATAAATAAATAAGGTTTCGGGACTTTCACCCAGGACACTCCGGCTAGCTTAGTTATCAATGGAGTCCATCCCCTATCTCCTCCCACACAATATACATATACAATGTATTTAACAAGTTGTCATATACAATGACCCAACAATTCACATATTCAATGTGTTAATTCCACCGTCACATTCAATGACATACTTCGATTGATTAGTTTCAATTTTCCCTAATCAACATGCAGTGTCTACAACAATCAAGACTATCCTCCACCGATAGCCCAAAGCAGTTACTTCTAAACAGATAATAAATTTACCAAATAGATAAATTATCAAATTTTTCATAGGTGAGTGATTAATTAATCCAACTATACCATTTAATCTCATATTTTCCCAATTTCATAATTCTCAACTCAATTTCATATTTCCATAATTCACCGTATTAATTGTAGAAATTAATTATTTAATCCAATTAGGGCATTACTTCCCAAAATCCACAACATTAACCCAAAGGTCCAACCCTCACCATTTATACAATTATACATCAATAACCCCTATTTAAGATTTGCATACACATGGAGTTTAGAATTGAAAACCCCTCTTTGAACATTTCAAACTCAAACCCTAACTTCCCAAAACTTCCAAATTCTACCATTTGTACAAAATGACTAAAATTTATGTTAAAACTCATAAGGAGGAGTAGATTATCCCTACCTCAAATTTAGGAGCTCAAAAGAGAAGAAGGAAGAAACTCAAAGTGCTCCAAAGCTCAACTTTTTTGGATCAAAACGTAGCCCACACAAAGCTCTACCCTTTTTACAAAGGGACTAGGGTAGAGACACCCAAGAACAAAGTGTATTTGTAGAGAGAGAGAGAGAGAGTTTAGAGAGAGAAAATATCAAAATTAGGGTTTTGGAGAAGAAGGAGGTGCAAAAGTGATGAAGAATCACGCTGCTGCAATCTGATATACTCGAGGCTTGCTCGAGCAAATGAGTGGTCACTCGAGCGACCAGACACAAAAGAACCTCGCTCGAGCGCAAGAAGCATCGCTTGAGTGAACAATGCAAAGCTTCAGGTCTGCGACCCAGAACCACGCTCGAGCGTGAGAGTGCTCGCTCGGGCAAAGGAACTCAAAACATAGGACTCGCTTGCTCGAGTGCAAGAAGCGTTGCTCAAGCGAAGATCACCAACCCTCAGGTCCAAAAGAAATGCAGACGCACGCTCGAGCGCAAGAGTTCTCACTCGAGCGAAGAGACACACCAGACCAAGCTCGCTCGAGCGAAGGAAAGCTCTCTTGAGCAGAAGTTGTGTTTGAAAAAGAGGCTTGAGGACCCTCCATCCTCGCTCGAGCACAAGAACCTTCGCTCGAGCGAAGAAGCAAATACCCAAGGCTCACTCAAGCGCAAAAAGCCTCGCTCGAGCGAGGAAGCAAAGACCTGGGCAACAACCATTTGTTCTAACTCCCAACCAACTTGTTTCAAACTTAACCAATACATCCCAAAACTCAAATACAAAGAATAAAGGATGTAAACAAGGTGTAGACAACAACAATCAACCATGGAACCCGAGTTCGGAATACAATGCACGAAGGGGAAAACCGGGATCACTATAGAGTCTCAACTTTAGGGTTTAGAGAGAAATTGATCTGAAAAGGTGATGTAAAAAGCCAAATTTATGAGCTAATATACGCACAGTCCGCTCGAGCGCAAGAAATGATACTTGAGTGCTAGACACAATAAGTTGTTCCGCTCGAGCGCCAAGACACAATGAAGAAGGGCATTATTGCTCGAGCGTAATAAGTGACGCTCGAGCATAGAAAAAACACATTCAGTAGTTTGCAGACACAAACCAACGCTCGAGCTCAAGAAAGGCCGCTTGAGCACCCACTCGTTCAAGTGTAGGAAACGTCGCTCGAACACAAAATATACTCTCCTAGTAGTTTTGCAGACCTTCAAAAGTACTTAGAGTTTTCAAAGCTCGCTTGAGCACAAGAAGTGCCGCTCGAATGGAGGACCAAAAATCTGGGTAACATAAGGTTTAAAAACCAAGTGACCAACCTGTTCCAAACACAACTACAATGACCCAAAAGACAAACTCAAGGGATAACAAGGGGAAAAGAGATAAACAACAACATTAAACCATGAAGCCCGAGTCTGGAATACAACAAAAAGGTTGGGTCAAAACCAGAATCGCTATAGATATGCTCTAAAATCCACGAATTCTGCCACTAATACGAAACCCCACTATATTTAGTAGGGGTGCAATTTGGGCGGGCTTAACCCAAGCAATTTGAACCTAGTCCAAATTTCTTTAGGGCTTGGACAAGATATTTTCAAATTCAGTACAGGTTTGGAAAAAAATTCAGAAACTTGAATTAAATTTGGGCAGGCTTGGGCAAAGACGTCAAATAACTCGAGCAACCTGAAAGTCGAATTATACATATATAGATATATAAAAATATTAAATATATATATAAATTATTAAACATTACATGATATTAAAGTAATTTAGATTATTAAAAATAACATAAAATCTTACTCTCTTTTTTTTTATTATTATTTTCACTCATAAATTGTAAAGACTACTATAGCGGCATCTCTCGTACATTATATAAGTTATTTGTTTTGATGGTATTGAAGATTTTCTATAGCGATCCCGGTTTTTCCTTCATTGTTTAATTGTATTCCGGACTTGGTTCCGTGGATGTGTTGTTGTCTTATTCTTGTTTCCGTCCTTTACTCTTTGTATATGAGTCTTGGGTCGTGTTGGGCAGGTTTGAAATAGATTGGTTGTGTTTGGAAACTAAGGGTTGATGTCCAGATTTTGGGCTTCATGCTCGAGCGGGACTTTTGACGCTCGAGCGGACCTATTTGTATATCAGTCTGAAAAACAGCTTTTGGATCACTTTTTCGGGCCAATCTCTCTCTCTCTTTCTCTCTAACTTTTCAAAGCTTATGCATGATTATACTAGATTCATCTCATTAAGTAAGATACATGTACATCAATTAGAAGGTGACTAATTATTGATGAATGCACCTATATATACAATGTATAGAAGACTAATGCTAATACATTGAATGTGATGGATTCATTATGAATGAATCTTAGAGATGCATTATGTATCTATTATGAATATGTAAGATACATTAATCTATCTAATGAATTCATTAATAAATTGGTTGTGTTTGGAAACCAAGGGTTGATGTCCAGATTTTGGGCTTCACGCTCGAGCGGGACTTTTGACGCTCGAGCGGACCTATTTGTATATCAGTCTGAAAAACAGCTTTTGGATCACTTTTTCGGGCCAATCTCTCTCTCTCTTTCTCTCTAACTTTTCAAAGCTTATGCATGATTATACTAGATTCATCTCATTAAGTAAGATACATGTACATCAATTAGAAGGTGACTAATTATTGATGAATGCACCTATATATACAATGTATAGAAGACTAATGCTAATACACTGAATGTGATGGATTCATTATGAATGAATCTTAGAGATGCATTATGTATCTATTATGAATATGTAAGATACATTAATCTATCTAATGAATTTATTAATATAGAAGATGCATTATGTATCATGAATGTATGAGATACACTAATCTATTTAATGGAGTTCAATGAATGAATAACTTGAGAGCTTCTCACTCTAGACTACAACTTCTCTATAAAATCATCTAGATCAAGTGATCTTCTACCTTGGTCCCTTTACATGAAGTGTGGGGTTTGGCTTGCTCTTCATTTTGATCCGAAAATTATTGGGTTTGGAGCACCTTCGAAATCCTTCATCTTCTCCATTTGGTCTCTTCATTTGAGGTAGGGATTTCTTTGTTCTTTTTCAATACTCCGTCTATAGATAGACATGTGGTAGTTTTGTATTGCATGAAAATCATATCCATGTTGGATTTGTTTGAAAATCATGAAGGGGAAACCTAGGGTTGGTTGTTTGAGAATGAATTTGTTATCATTGATTGTTATTTGGGCTATTTGGGAGGTAATCTAGCATGATATTGTTGAAAGAAGAGAAAGCCCTAAATTATATATTGATTTGGTAAATTAAAGAGGGAGGATGATTGAACAATATTTGTAAATCACTATTGTTAATATGAGTTGTGTAAAAGTATTGATGACTAAGGGATTAACTATGGCATCGGGGTTATTTTGAAATGAACGTATTGAACTAAGATGGGTTATGGCTTTATTATCCATGAAATTGGTTTTATGAGATGAAAAGAATGGATTTGGTTTTGTGAAATGAGAAAAGTGTTTTGGGAATAAGTGGTGGAACATGTCTACTTGGGAAATTATGAGGGTTGATCTTGAAAATGCAAGATGAAATGTTAACTCTATGTGAGTCTTGGAAAATAAATATGAGTATTGAACTATTGTATAATAAGTGTTGAATACACACATTTGGGGGTTTTATCTCTAACTATCGTACCAGTGTCGTTGTTGGGTTTAAGATCGCTTGAGAGATGAGTTTCTTTTAATAGGTGTACTGAATATGTGCACCTAGAGGTTTTGTCCTTGGTCATTGGTGGAGGATGACATTGCTGTGTTGAATTGTTGTGTATTTATTACACTTAGTGGTTGTGCTTTGTTATATTGAGATGGTTGGTGGTCACGCCCTACTTTTTATTACTCGAAGTATTACCAATTTCATTTACTTAATTCCATTACAGAGATAACATGCGGAAATAAACTCGTATATTCAACTCGTAGAAGTGAATAACATTGCTCTCATTCGTATGCAAGTAAATACAACATGAGTATAATAAATAAATTGCCCTTGGTCTTACATCATTAACAAATCAAGAAGAAAGGTGCAACCCTTTTACACATATGGCATTGCGTCAATACAAGAGAGGCCTCGTAGCCAACAAATAAGAAGATCCAAATCTTGCAGCACATTCAGCTCAACACCTGAAAAGGATTCAACAACGTAGGATGAACATATAGTCCAGTAGGGATCTCAACATGGCCCTCAACAATAACAACTTACAGATAGCTATGATCATGAATGCCCAATCTCATACTAAAATAGTAATGTGACAGTTTATACAAAATATACATAAGTATGAACTTTCTCGAAAACAGCCATTTCATTCAATGCTATAAGCGATTCATCTTTCCTTTTTCTTTCATTAACTCCAATCCTTCATAACATTAACGATTACTTAGGAAATAATCTCACTAAGCCCATTACTCTCTTCCATTTTCCAAATGGCAAATTGACATTTTGGTTCGTTCCCAATACAATCATAACTATACATGCATACCTTTATAAAAAGTGTGATAACAACTCACTAACATGTATATAATCAACCAATGAGGTAACTTGGCCCTCCAAAACTGTAACCAACCAAATCCATGATATCCTCAGATACAATGGAACAACAACAACAAAACTTTGCTCTACCAGCTATGTGCATAGTAAGCCAAAGATACACCTCTCAACAACATACCAGTTTACCTGGCGCTAGCTGGAAGGGTGTGGTACCTTAGATTCTCAGCACAGTCAGTTCTCCAGGTGCTAGCTGGAAGGTCACGGTACCTCTGATTTTTAGCGCAAGGTATAACACCACCAACCAAATACAACAGGGCATAACTAACATGCATAACACATATACATAAACCATCAAGATACAAGCAATGTGTCAAAGTATATGAACACATAATTAATTCCCCCTGAGCAGGTATACATATACAATGTATCTCAGCACTTCCTCACATACAATGCTCAATCAACAATGGTATAATGCATAAACGACAATTCAACACAACCATGTCATCCTCCACTGATGACCAAGGACAAAACCTCTAGATGCAAGTATTTAGTACATCTATTAAAGACTCAATTACTATGAGACCACAAACCCAAAAACAACACTAACACGGTAGTTAAAGATACAACCCCTACGTGTGTGTATTTAACACTCAAGAAACAACAATCCAATTTTCATACTTATATCAAAGATACTTTTCTCATTTCACAAAACAAATTCCATTTCCTTTTGTTTTCACAAAACCAACTCCAGTGATAATAAAGCCATAACTCACATTAGCCCACTACATTCATTTCAAAACCATTCCAAAGCCAAAGTTAACCCCTTAGGCATTAACACCTTCACCCAACTCACATTAACAATAGAGATTTACAACATAGGTTAACTACCCTTTATTTTAATTTGCCAAATCAAAATATAATTTAGAGCTTTTTCTTCTTTCAACTATAACATGCTAATTTACACTCCAATTAGCCCAAAACAACCATCAATGATAAAATAACCATTTTCAAACAACCAACCCTAGGTTCCTTCTCATGATTTCAAACAAATCCAACGTGGATATGATTTTCATACAATACAAAACTACCACATGTCTATCTATAGACGAAGTATTGAAAAAGAACAAGGAAATCCATACCTCAAATGTAGAACCCAAGGAGAAGAAGAGCAAAACTCGGAAGTGCTCCAAATCCTAAATTTCTTGGATCAAAACGAAGCCCTCGACGATCAACACACTTTTTACAATGGCCCAAGGTGAGAAAAACACTCCTACTAGATCAAACCCTAGAGAGAAGTTAGGTTTTAGAGTGAGGAGCTCTCAAAAATCAATTTTGGGAAAGTAAGAGAGAGAAAAGAAAAGTGAAAAGTGATTCAAAAAATGATTTAACGGACTGATATAAAACATGTCCGCTCGAGCGTCAGACATAGGTTCACACTCGAGCGTCCAAAGATCCGCTCGAGCGCTGGATGCACCCTCCCAGAATTTTCTGCATACGACCAAAATACTGAGAGAAGGAAATTCACGCTCAAGCGTCCAAACTACCGCTCGAGCGGAGAGGCAACAACAAATGCCCGCTCGAGCGTGAAAGCGCCGCTCAAGCGAAGAGACCAAAACTTGGGCAAAATTCTAAGTTTTAAAACATAACCAACTTATTCCCAACTTGCCCAACACAACCCAAAACTCTAAAACAAAGAGTAAGGGATAGAAAAGAGGATAAGACAATAACAAATCTACGGAACCGAGTCCGGATTACAGTTAAACAACAACAGGGAATACCGAAATCGCTATATTGGTGTTATATACCGCGCTTATAATGAGGGGTATCAGTGCCTTCCAGCTAGCGCCTGGAGAACTTGGACTAGGTACCATTACCTTCTAGCTTGCGTCTGGAGAATATGGCTAGTCATTTGATCGTAAGGTGTATCCTTAACTTACCGTACTTATGGCAAGAAGAGTAGAGCTTTTATCATCTTTGTCTCAGTGTATCTAAGTATGTCATGAGTTACGATGGTTATGGTTTTGAAAGGCCAAGTTGCCTTATTTGTTGATTATACACATGTTGATGATTTGTTATTTCCCTTTCTACTAAGGCATGCATGTACAGATGTGAATGTGTTGGGAGCCAACATAAATAATATTTTATGTTATTTTGGAAAGTGGGAAGGAATTGAATATTTCTGAATATGTTTTGAAAAAGGGAAATTGGTTGTAAGAACGGAAAATGGGGGAAAGTAATGAGCTTGGTGAAACTGTTTTCTAGAATTGTTATTGAAATGAAAGTTTGGGAAAGAGGGGTAATGAAAAGAAAAGAAAGGTGAATCGGTTTCAGTGTTGAATGAAATGGCTGACTTTGAGAAAAGTTCATACATATGTATATTTTGTATAAACGGCCACCTTACTACTCTAGTATGAGATTGAGCATTCATGATCATAGCTATCTGTAAGTTGTTATTGTTGAGGACCATGTTGAGATCCCTACTGGACTATATGTTCATCCCACGTTGTTGAATCTTTTTCAGGTGATAATCAGGATGTGCTACAAGATTTTGGATCTTCATATTTGTTGGCCACCGGGCCTCTTTTGTGTTAGCGGAATGCCATTTATGGAAAAGGTTTATACCCTTCTTCTTGACTCTTTAATGATGCAAGCCCATGGGCAATTTATTTCGTATGCTCATGTTGTATTTAATTTGCATACGAATGAGAGAATGGTTATTCATTTCTACTAGTCGAACATTTGTGTTTATTTCCGCATGTGATCTCTGAACTTGAATTAAAGTAATGAATTTGGTAATGATTTCGAGTAATAAAAAGTGGGGCGTGACATTTTCTATAAATATATATATATATATAAATAGAGTCAAATTTTAATAATGTAGTTGAAAAAAAAAAATCATTTACAATTCTAGTTTAATTTGGGTCGGGCTTGGGCAGGCATTTTCGGGTTACAATTTGTGTCTGGGTGGGTCTGGGCAAGTCTCAGCATAACTTGGGTTAGTTTTGGACAATCTCTCAACTTGTCCGAACCCGCGTGACATTTTCTATAAATATATATATATATATATAAATAGAGTCAAATTTTAATAATGTAGTTGAAAAAAAAAATCATTTACAATTCTAGTTTAATTTGGGTCGGGCTTGGGCAGGCATTTTCGGGTTACAATTTGTGTCTGGGTGGGTCTGGGCAAGTCTCAGCATAACTTGGGTTAGTTTTGGACAATCTCTCAACTTGTCCGAACCCGCCCAAGTTGCACCCCTAATATTTAGTGCCATTACTCATCATATGGTATGGCATAATTGGTGGATAAGTGGAATTCATCATCAATTCATGAAAAATTATTAAATCCACATAATTTTAGTGCCATTGCCATTGCTCGTCATATGGTATGGCGTAATTGGCGGATAAGTGGGATTCATCATCAATTCATGGAACATTTATTAAGTACTTTTAAAGTAGGGTAAATTATAAATATATTTTTAAATTTTACTTAAAATATAGATTAATTTTGGAGAATTTGATCAAAACTCATTCATAATAAAATTGTAATACATTAAGAGCAAGCATTAAAAAAAAAGATTGAAAGGTCCAACACACACCACTGCTACTAAAATATCCTTAGTGATTAATTTGATATTTTCAACTTTAAAAAGATAGAACTTTTGATCTAAATGTCACTTTTTAAAAAAATTGATATTTTTATAATTTTCTCATCAAGATTTAAGTAAAATTTAGTTTGACTATGGAATTCTTTTTAAAAAATTGTAAAAATTTTACCGTCGAAATAAGCGTAAATAGTAAAATTTTATTCTGAATAAAAATAAAGTTTACAATAAAATTTTAATTTTTGAATATTAAAATACCATCATCATCACTAAACGCCATAGTTTTAATAAAATTGATATTTTTATAATTTTCTCATCAAGATTTAAATAAAATTTAGTTTGACTATGGAATTCTTTTTAAAAAATTGTAAAAATTTTACCGTCGAAATAAGCGTAAATAGTAAAATTTTATTCTGAATAAAAATAAAGTTTACAATAAAATTTTAATTTTTGAATATTAAAATACCATCATCATCACTAAACGCCATAGTCACTATAATTATTAATAAATAATTACAAAACATAACTTTAACAAACTAAAATGAAATAATACCTTTAATAGAGTAAAATGAAATAATAACTTTAATAGAGTAAATTTTACAGTTAATTTAAAACAGAGCATTAATAAATAAATGACAGATTACATATTATTATAGCAAATTAGAGTAAAATTTTACTGTCACTTTTAAATATAGTATCAGCAAAATAAAATACTTGACATATATTATCAGAGCAAATAAAAATAAAATTAATCTAATAAATGACAGAGAAAGTTTCTGGTTTTTATTATAACAGTCAAAAATTGATTTTATGGCTTGTAGAATATATCAGAATTGTCAAGATGAAGAAAGACTATAATGTTCATGTTTATCCTTTTTAGGTTCTAACAACACTAATTTTTTATTTTATTTCTTATTTTATTAGTTTCCTATTGTATAAAAATTAAATTTATTATAAATAATGGATAAATTATACCAATAATCCTATAGTTTTCCTCTTCCGTCTTTTTGGTTTTTGTACTTTCAATTAGCTCAATTTTAATCTTTAATTTTAAATTTTGTGTCAATTTGATCTAATTGATAATACCATTAGTCTTTATGATGGAAAATTATCACTAAATTAGTTGAAATTAACTCAGTGAGTTGAACAAGTTTGTTATTTTGAATGACATATGCCACTTATGTACATATTTTTTTTATCAAAAAATGCTAACAATTGTAACCAATTGGATTAAATTGAGACAAAGTCAAAAATTCATAGTTAAAATTGAGCCAATTGAAATTATAGAGACCAAAATAACACAGACTAAAATACATAGACCATCAGCGTAATTTCCATACAAATAATAATTGTAAATTTTTGGAAAACAATATTTGAGGATTTTAATACAATTTTGAGTTTCAACAGTACTACATTCACACAATTTTCTCCCTCACAATCCCTACAAATGAGATGGCAAGTAAAATTTCAAAACTTGACTCACACTCCAATTGGTATAGAACTTGTATTATGTCTTACTACCTCATTTGTGGGGATTGTGGGAGAAGAAATTGTGTGGATAAATTATTTTTCTTTACGTTTTTACTCTTCTTCTAATTTTGCATATCCATTTCAAATCAATGATTTGTTGAATTTTTATTCTCGATATTATTTATTAGTCAACAAGTTTAGAGAATGATGTTACTTTTAATAGAGGGTTGCTATTTGCCCCCACCTTGTTACTCTATCTCCCCACTTCTTTGAACCCCCACCCACATAATTGAAACCCTTACATCTTCTCTGTGAACCCTCACATTAATACCAACTATATCCTTATTCTTTGGACTCCCAACTCTTCTTCGTCTGGCAATGCTTCCACGGCCGACAAACCTTAACCAGCAACCTCCACCCTCTCCATTTCCAAACCATAACCCAACCCAACCGTACCCTAGTTTCTTCTTCCTCTAAACCCAGATCTGGTTTTTAAAACCTGAATTCTTCTTCCAACAACCTAGATGCCTCTGCCATCGCCATGACCCAGATTCTTCTTCGAAAATGAGAAAGAGACAGAGGAGGAGGGAATAAGTGATTCGCAAGAGAAGGAGATGAAGATTGGTGGTTTTGTGACACAATGGAGATGATGGCGACACGACGGCTAGGCTAGGGTTTTGCAGCGATATAATGGTGACGCGATGGAGATCGATCTTCCCTCTCTCTCTCTCAATCTCGCTTGATCTTGCTCTCTCATTCTTGCTCAATCTCTCTCTCTGACGGATGATGGGTGGTTGGAGATGGTGGTGGTTGTGGCGGTAAGGGGTGGTCGGAGAGAGTGGTGGTTGCTGCGATGAAGGGAGGTCAGAGATGGTGGTGACACCAGAGGTGATTAGGATTAGGGTTAGAGTTTAGAAAATTAGGGTTAGAAGATTAGGAATGAGGGTAAAAATAAAATTTTAGATTGCGACAAAATTAGAATAAAAAAATAGATGAGATAGAGATTCTAAGAAGAAATTGAGTTAATTACAATGCTCCTTTCAATATTCATCTTCGAATCAATGGATCTTAAACCACTATTCTGTTGGGAAATTGGTTTTTATAGACTTATTTTGGGCCAACTTTGAGCCCAAAATTGAGTGGGGTCCATATGTCTTTTGGGGTGGGTCCGAAGAGGTGACGTGTTCCTTGCCGCATGGCAAGTCACACAGTGAAGACGATTCATCAAAACCATTTAGGAGTGAATGGAAACTTGGCGTCGTTTTTGGGTTCGTGGAATTGGACATTTAAAGAATTAAATGTGCGTTTCCTTGAAATGGGTTGTCCCACATTGATACCTTAAAAGAGTATGTGTATGTATATAAACTCTAGGTGGCAACACTTGGGTTAGGCCCCGAGGGGCACCCCAAGTTTGTAGAAGGGAGGAGTTATGGACAAATGGAACCTTGGCTCAAACCACCACACGCGCGCGCTCGCGCCGTTACTGGCCGTGCCGGGCGCGGGTTGTGGGTCGGGTTGGTTCTAATGTTAATTTTTTTGATAAAAATTATATGAATATTTTCTAGAAATTCTTAATAAAATTAAATTCCAATTTTATGCCGAAATTGAAATTAATTTTCTGTCCATATTTTACCGACTTCTGTCCAAAATTTCTAAACATATTCAAGTTGTTTTACAGTTTTGAAACTGCTAGGTACTGCAGCAGTTACACATATTTGAATCTGTACAGTTCAAACAAATCAAACTGTTCAGCAGATCTATTGAAATTCAAACAGGATCTGTTCAATTCAAAAACCCACCTGTTCAGTTTGTTTATACCTGTTCGGGTCTATATAAACTAGATCTGTTCTAGCATTTTGGCAATCCAAAATTCTTCATTTTTTCCTTTTAGTTTTGCTCTCTTGCATGATATAATCTTCATATTATTTTAGGAAAACTTCAGAGAGTAAGAACACAGGTTTTTGTTTGCCGAATAAATTGTTTGGAGTGCTACTACAATTTGTGAAGATCATTGTATCCGAATAAACTTCAGAGAGATAAGCACCATAGCGGGGTGAATCTGTCTTAAGGACAGAGTGTCACACACTCGACTTGATCTTTCGTTTATTTATTCGGCTCGGTAAAATAAATTTGGTACGTAATTTATTTTATTTGTTCAATTTGTTTCAATTAATTTATTTTACACAGAAGATTATTATAGCGATCCCGGGTTTACCCTTGTTGTACAGTAATCCGGACTTGTGTCCGTGGATGTTGGTATTTGTTTATTATCTAGTTTGCATCCTTTTTACTTTGTATATTGAGTTATAGGATGTGTTGGGCAGGTTTGTTACAGGTTGGTTGTGTTTGGGAGCCTATTACTGCTGCCCAGATTTTTGGACCTTCGCTCGAGCGAGGAGTTGGTCGCTCGAGCGAGTGTTGAGTTCGTGTCTGGTGGATCGAGCCAGAGTGGCTTCGCTCGAGCGAGCGATTGCGTCTGGTTCTGGACCTGAGAGTTGCATTTCTTGGCTCGAGCGAGCTCTCTTCGCTCGAGCAGTCTGGTTTGTTCTTCACTCGAGCGAGAAGTCCGTCGCTCGAGCGTGCTGATGGCAGACCTGAGGGTTTGAGTTGTTAGCTCGAGCGAACGTTCTTTCGCTCGAGCGCACTTCTGAATTTTTGGCTCGAGCGAGAACTTCTTGGCTCGATCGAGAGTTTTCTGTGTCTGGTCGCTCGAGCGACAAAAGGTTGGAAGCGAAGAAGTGTTTTTATAATAGGTACAGTAGCGTTTTTGAAACCATCAGTTTTTTCCTTTATTTTTTCTTTCAAACCCTAGACCGAGACCTCTCTCTCTAAACTTAACACTTTCTAGATTTGATAATCTTAGGAGTGTAATCAGCCTAACGGGCCTTTGTTAAATAAGATAGAGGGCGTGAGAGCTTCGATTTAATCTGAAAAGTTTTGGATTTGGAGCAACGTGATACTTCGAGTCTTCAATCTCTTTTTGGCTCAAACTGAGTAGGGATATCCTACTCCTTTAATGGATTTTTCTTAATTTTGTATTTTTGAGATGTTGGGGTGGTTGGAATTTGGTGAAGTTTGGGGCTTGTGTTTTTTCAAAAGTTGAGAGGTTTTATTAATAATTAACCTAGATTGCATGTATTGGCAATAGAAGAAATGGAAAATGTATGAATGATTGGTGAAATGGGACTAAGGGTTGAAATGTATATGGTTATTGACTAGATTAATTGATTTGATTAATTGGGATTTAATTGTGGGAAATGAGAAATGAAATGTTGATTGAATATTCATTTGTGCTTTATTTCTGTTTAGAAATAACTGCTTATGGGCTATCGGTGGGGATAGTAGTGATTGGTTGTAGACATTGCATGATGAATTAGGCAAACGGAAACTATCATGAAGGTGTATGGATTTGGGTTGATGAGAATACATTATGTTGTATTGAATGGATTGTATATAGAAAGTGTTTGTATAACTTTGTGTAGAGGGGATGGAGTAGGGGATGTATCCGGGTTTGGGAAGATGGGGGATGTTACTCTACGGATAGTGTTAAGGAGAATAGGGATAGAACTCGTGATAAGCTCATGATAGATTGTCTAGAGCGTGAATGATAGAGCTTAATAAATGTTATTTTGTGAAGTGTGATAAGCTTATATGTTATCTGTGAAAGTGGGAATATTGTTGTTAACATATCCGTTTGAGATGTGGATATAGCTATATGCTTATCTGTGAATGTGGGTAATAGTTTTTATACATATCTATTGAATAATGATAGAGCTAACATGCTTATCTGTTTGAAAAAGGGAAAATGAAAAGTAACTTGGACTTATGAGTCGGATGAAATAAAATGAATTTATGTGAATGTTTCAGTGTTGGCCATTATATTTGCTAATCTTTTGTCATTGTAATGGTTGTTTAGTGTATTTCTACTGGCTGTGGCTCACCCTAATATGGGAATAATATTTTCAGTTACAGGTAGTATGCACATCAGGCATAGTTTGGGGGCTAGTATCGGACATACTTTTTCGTTTAAACTTTTGATGTATTACATGTAAATTCAAGCCAAGGGCTTAATGTGTAAACGAGTTAGTACTCTTTTGTTGTAACCAAGTGTTAACTTGGAAAGCTGTAAGCCTGTAGGGCATTTTGCTTTTGTTGTTAACATGTAATACTTTTGTATGAAACTCTGATGTATAAAAGAATGTGGTTATTTCATTTATCAATGCATGTCTTATTTGATGGGTTTAATGTTATTATTTTGAGGGCGTTACAATTATTCCAATAATCTTAAGACAGATTCGAATTATTCTGTTTATACAGAATGTTTCATTTGTTTCCTTTCTTCTTTCTTCTTCTTACAGAAATTATTTTTTGTGATTTTACAAAATAACATTCTGGTTGGAAAACAAATAGTAGTAATATACTGTTTGACAGATAGTAGTAATATACTGTCTATTTTCTTTGATAACTAGCAATAATATACAGGTGTCATTACCAATTCAGAATATTTATTTGTGAAATTTTGTCAGAAATTTATTTTGGTTTTTAGAAATTATTTCTGAGTGTTCATTAATTAAAATTCTGTTTCAGTATTTTTAATTATTGAAGTGTTACAGAAATTTAATTTTCTGTGTGTAATTAATTTGGTTAAATAAAATTTTATTTTTTATTTGCAAATTAATTGAAAATAAAAGTTACAATTATTATTTCTTTTATTTTACAAAATTTAAAATTCTGTGTTTATGGTTTAAATTTTCTGTTCAGTATAAAATTCTAATTATTATTTTGTTTTATAATTTAGAATTCATGGCTACTGAAACTAATATTTAAACAAGTACTAGTCTGGTGGCTGCAATTGTTCCAACCCCTCCTGTTGTGACTGTGCCAGTCAATCACAGTGAGAAGCCAGAGAAGTTCTCAAGAAGTGATTTTAAAAGATGACAACAGAAAATGTTGTTCTATCCTACAACTCTAAACCTGGCACGCTTTCTCCGTGAGGATGCTCCTATTCTGAAAGAGGATGAAACTGACCGACAAGTGGTTGTTGCAGTCGATGCTTGGAAACATGCTGATTTCCTTTGCCAGAACTACATCTCGAATGGACTTGACAACACATTATACAACGTCTATAGCCCTATCAACACAACAAAGGAACTTTGGGAGTCTTTGGAGAAAAAGTATAAAATTGAAGATGCTGGCTCAAAGAAATTTATAGTTGTCAAATTCCTGGATTTTGTGATGGTTGATTCTAAAACTGTGATCAGCCAAGTTCAAGATCTCCAACTCATTCTGCATGACATTCACATAGAAGGCATGTCTCTCGGTGAATCCTTTCAAGTTGCTGCCTTAATTGAGAAATTACCACAAGGCTAGAAGGAATTCAAGAACTACCTCAAACACAATCGCAAAGAAATGTCTTTAGAACAATTGATTGTGCGTTTCAGGAATGAAAAGGACAACCACAATTCTGAAAAGCGGGTTGGTAAGCATTCAATGGAGTCTAAGGAAAATGTGGTAGAACATGCTCCAAAAGCAAAGAAACGAAAGTTTTCTGGAGAAAGTTCTGCACAAGTCTCTAAAAGAGGGGAAAATAAAAAGTATAAGTTTAATGGCAAATGTTACATCTGTGACAAAGAGGGACATCGGGTTAAAAATTGCCGTAGCAAAGGCAAAAGCAAAAGAAGAACAAACAATAAGCCTGCTCAAGCCCACATGACCGAATTAGACAATATTTCCAATGGTATAGATGACATAAATCTTTCTGCAGTTGTTTCGAAGGTAAACTGTAACACCCCCAAAATAATAGAATAAATACAACTATCATGCGGAAAATATAACATAATTACAATACATTCATTCATCAGAGTTTACTTATAAAAGTTTAACAAATAGTTAAATGCCATGCAAGCTTACATCTTCACAAGCCATTGCTTGGTGACACAAAAGTGAGCACAACTCATTACAAATAAGCCCTTGGCTATACATATAACAAAATATAAATAAGAAGCTCTTGCATCGCAAAGTCCGTCCACGCTATTGCCTTGGCGGAAGCATATGACCTGTACCTGAAATGATGTTCCCATATAGGGTGAGCTACAGCCCAGTAGAAATAATCTAACACAATATATGAGGTTTAGCAAAGGTATAAGTACCATGTTCATAAACAATGCCGGTACCAAAACATCCACAAGATTTGCATATCCATATGATACTAAGACCAAACCTTAATTCATTTTCTTTCAATTCTTTTCCACTTCGTATATGCTAGTCAATTCAGGAGTTAAATTCATTATCTTTCAACAACCAAACTGAGACTACAACTCAATGATTTTCCAATTATACAAGACATACTTAAACACTTCATACTTGCCATTTTACGGATATTTCATCCGAGGGAATCGACATCCATTTATATATAAGATTTCGGGTCTTTCACCCAGGACACTCCGGCCAACTTGTTTTTAATGGAGTCCATCCCCTTTCTCCTCCCAAATGAACATACATATGCAATGTATTTATAAATATAATTACATATGGAGTACATCTCCTTTCTCCTCCCAACAAATATATATATATATATATACAACGTATTTATAACATGGTCATATTCAATGACAACTAACAACAGATTAGCATTAAATCGCCTAATCCTTATACAATTTCTACAACAATCATGGCTATCCTCTACCGATAGCCCAATACATTTATCTCTAAATAGATATTCAATCTCAAGAATAAATAGTTTATTCAAAACTTCCAAAGGTGTAAGATAATACATATCTAATTTCACCATCTACATCCACAACCATTCAATTTCACATTTTCCATGTTAATCTTAATTATTTATACAAAATAATGATTTAATCAAAATTAGGGAAAAATCCCCCATTTTTCAAAATATCAACCCAAACACCAAAATCAACTATTTTGGCACAACAAGACCTCATATTTAAACCCCATACACATTTATATCATATTCACCAAAAACCCCTCTTTTCCATATAACACCCAAATCTTAGATTTGTCCAAACCACGACCAAATCTCATCATCTATACACAATAGCAAATAACTAAGCTAAAAAGTATATTAGAGTGTAGAAATCCATACCTCAAGCTTAGAAGAGAAGACAAGCAAAACAAGGTTCAAAATCCAAAGATGTCGAAACCAACTTCTACTTGGATCAAAACAAAGCTTTTGATAAGCTCTACACTTAATCTCAAAGGAGCAAGGCAAGGAGATGCTTCCAAGTGAGTAGATCTAAAGATCTTTGAGCAAAAAGTGATTTTGGAGAGGTAGAGAGTGACTCACAGCTTGGAGAGGGAAAAAGAGAAGAAAAAGTAAAGAAAATGTTAAGTGATGGACCTATTTACAGTGCTAGGTCAAAGTAAAATGAAGTCCCAAAGTCAACCCAAAAGATCAAGTCAAAATTCCCAAAAAGTATGCCCAAAACCAGACTGAAATCTGGAAAAAAGGTCTGCAGGGGTCGACCCTTGCAACACAGTGGTCGACCTTATGAAGAAAAGCTGGAATACTTATGTTTGACAACATAAAAGGGGGTCGACCCCCTCTCCCTAGATTGGGGTCGACTCCAAATTCCAGCAAGCAATTTCAAAAACAAAGAGGTCGACCCTTCCCAGACTGGGGTCGACCCTTAAGGCCAATAACAAAGGGAAGGTGTCGACACCACCAAGACCGGTGTCAACCCCAGAATAAGATTTTTAAGTTCTTAAACAAGTTTTCTATGTAACCAAGCATGAACGAGCATTCCCAACAAATTTAAATGAATTTGTACTCCTCCAAAACTAAGATACAACAACACTAAAGATTCCCAAAATAAAATAAAGTATTCAAATACACTTCTCAAAAGCTTTGAAGGACACAAGTGCTACATAAACCATGTCGAAAATCCTAAAGAATGATGGGTGGATACTGGTGCTACTCACCATATCTGTGCCGACAAAAAGATGTTCACATTTTATTCTGAAGTGGACAACAGTGAACAACTTTTAATGGGCAACTCCTCAACTTCCAAAGTTGAAGGACAAGGAAAGATTATTTTAAAAATGACATCTGGAAAGGAACTCACTCTCAACAATGTGCTGCATGTACCGGACATTCGGAAGAACCTTGTTTCCGAATCTTTGTTGAGTAAAAATGGGTTTAGGCTAGTTTTTGAAAGTGATAAGTTTGTACTTACCAAAAACAGGATGTATGTAGGAAAATAGGGAAATGTTACATGTCTGATGGCCTTTTCAAAATGAATGTAATGACTGTTGTACCCTCAATTATTAATAAAAATACATCTTGTTCTTACTTGCTTGAGTCTTCAAATTTATGACATGGTAGACTTGGACATGTTAATTATGGATCTTTGTGTAGATTAATTACTTTGGAATATTTACCTAAATTTGACATTGATTCAAATTATAAATGTGAAATTTGCGTTGAGGCCAAATTATCCAAAACTTCTTTTCATTCAATTGAAAGAAGTACCGAACCACTTGAATTAATTCATAGTGACATTTGTGATTTTAAATCAATTCAAACTAGAGGTAGGAAAAAGTATTTTATCACTTTTATAGATGACTATACTAGATGCAGTTATGTTTATTTAATTCGAACCAATGATGAAGCTTTGGAAACTTTCATTCAATATAAGAATGACGTTGAAAATCAACTTGGTAAGAAAATTAAGAAACGTAGAAGTGATAAAGGTGGTGAATATGAATCACCTTTTGGTGAATTTTGTAAAGAACATGGAATAATTCATCAAACCATCGCTCCTTACTCACCTCAGCAAGATGGAATTGCCGAAAGGAAAAATAAGACTTTAAAAGAAATGATGAATGCCGTGTTAATATGTTCTGGATTATCTCAGAACTTGTGGGGGGAAGCAATACTTTTTGCTAATTATATACTTAATAAAGTATCCTGAAAGAAAGTGAATCAAATACCTTATGAAATGTGGTATGGGAGAGTACTATCCTACAAATACTTAAAAGTGTGGGGGTATTTGGCTAAAGTAGCTGTTCCTAGTCCTAAAAAGACTAAGATAGGTGCTAAAACAATTGATTGCATTTTCATTGGTTATGCCAAGAATAGTAGTGCATATCGGTTTCTGATTCATAAATCAAACCATACTGAAATGCATATAAATACTATTATTGAATTTCGGAATGCATCGTTCTTTGAAAATATATTTCTAAATAAGATTGGACAATGGACTAGTACTAATAAAAGATCTCATGACGCTAGTACTAGTCTAGATCAAGAACATGATTAAGAACAAGAGCAAGAGATAGATCAAAATGAGGAAGAGGAACCTAGGCATAGTAAACGTGCTAGAACCTCAAAATCTTTTGGTCCAGATTTTCTAACATTTTTGTTAGAAAATGAGCCTATAACTTTTAAGAGGTCATGTCCAGTCCTGAAGCTCCTTTATGGAAAGAGGCTGCAAATAGCGAAGTTAAATCCATCCTGCAAAATCACACTTGGAAATTGGTGGATCTGCCACCAGGTTGTAAACCTCTTGGGTACAAGTGGATTTTCAAAAGAAAAATGAAAGCGAATGGATCAATTGACAAATACAAGGCAAGACTAGTGATCAAAGGGTACAGACAAAAAGAAGGTCTTGATTACTTTGATACATACTCACTGGTTACTAGAATAACATCCATTAGAATGCTAATTGCTATTGCATCTTTGTACAATCTAGAAATTCATCAAATGGATGTGAAAACCGATTTCTTAAATGGTGAATTAGATGAAGAAATTTACATGGAACAACCAGAAGGATTTTCTGTTCCAGGAAAAGAAAAGAAAGTGTATAAATTGGTTAAATCATTATATGATTTAAAACAAGCGCTAAAGCAATGGCATAAAAAATTTGACTAGGCAATGATGTCAAATGGATTTAAAATTAATGAGTGTGACAAATATGTTTATATTAAAAACACAGACAAAAGTTATGTCATTGTATGTCTTTATGTGGATGATATGCTCATCATAGGTAGTAATAATGACATTAAAACTACCAAGAAAATGTTGAATAAACATTTTGACATGAAAGACATGGGGATTACTGATGTAATACTTGGTATGAAAATTACCAAAACATCATAAGGTTATGCTTTGTCACAATCTCATTACATTGAGAAAATACTTGACAAATTCAGCAAAGATGATGATTATCTTGTTAGAACACCCGTGGATGTTAATTTGTTTCTTTCTAAGAATGCACAGGAAAGTATTTATCAATTAGAGTATGCCCAAATTATTGGAAGCTTAATGTACTTGATGAACTACACTCGCCCGAATATAGCTTATGTAGTAAGTAAAGTAAATAGATATACGAGTAATCCCAAAGTAGAACACTGGAAAGAAATTATAAGGGTTCTACGATACCTCAGATCTACACGTAACATTGGGCTGAATTATACTAGATATCCAGCAGTACTTGAAGGTTACTGTGATGCAAACTGAATATCAAATACTAGAGACTCAAAGTCCACCGGTGGGTATGTCTTTACTCTTGGTGGTGCAGCTGTATCTTGGAAATCTTACAAACAAACTTGCATTGCCAGGTCTACTATGGAATCAAAATTCATAGCTTTAGATAATGCTGGGGAAAAAGCAGAATGGCTTTGCCACTTCCTTGAAGATATTCCAATATGGCCAAAATCGGTGCCTGCTATATGCATATTGTAGACGCGCCCCGAGGGCTTTATGCTGTGCTACAGTTCGGACTCAATGTCACGGTTTTTAATTTGATCTCGCAAAGTGTAATGCAAGAATGATAAATCACCAAAGAGTCAAATCCGGCAAATCATTTTGGAAAACTAATTTTTAAGAAAGAAGTGCCAAACATGGACTGTTTCGCCAAGATACAAAGTCGCCACCTAAATATTTTGTTTTGGGGGAATTTAGGAAACCCTGACTCGTTGCCTAAGGCCACGTGTCCATCATCACCAAAGTTGCCTCGGTTTAGGAACTTAGGTATGATTGGAGAAGGTCATTTATGAGGACCCCCGCTCGCCCGATCCGAAGATCGACTTGTACTAAACATGATATCTTGTTTTTGAAAACACATGCATTCTTATTCCAGTTAATTAGCTAAAATTTACTATGTGATGCGCACAACACACAAGTATAGACTAGATCACCTAATTTGGAACAAAGCATCGCATATCCATTTGTTTGGAAATGGTTTGAAGTTTGCTACTCGCAAATAGGCTAAAATGCCGATTTCAATGAATTATCCCAATTCAAATAATCCAACCTTCACCTACAGACATTCAGGCAGTTATATCATATAAGCACTTAGCCTCATGGCAAGCATGCTGTCATGTTAACACTCACATACATGCAAGATGCTAAAGCATAAACACTCACAGTGTACTCCGAGCCAAAACAAAGAACATGTTAGTAATCAATGTATGATCCAAGTCTATGTTAAGATGGCTAATGCATCACATACAAAATGCAACTAGAATAGGCTCGGCTAGTCTAAAATGGCATGTGAGATACGGCAATTCGATACATGTATTCAACTTAGAATTGAAGTGCAATGCAGTTAGTATGATGCGCCGAGCCCGGTGCATGCAATACAGATAAATTATGCAAACATGCATAGCATAAGGATGCTAATTGAAACATGACCTAAAACTAACCATTGAAAACAGGTAAGTAAAAGGGAGAAAGACGTGGGGTTGGAAGACATTCACACACTCACGCACACTTATCACAAAATTCGCCCGCTCGATGGAGGGTCTGAATAAATTGTACAAATTACATAATTAACTAACTAACAAGCTAATTAATTATTACACAACACTTAAATAATTAAGCAAATCAATTAAGCTATGAAAACAGTAAAAATAGCCTCGGGAAGAGGGATGCATGCGTGCTCGGATGGCTTCGCTCAGAAATCCATCGCCATGTCACATGTTGCCTCTGTTTACACTGCTCTGTACCTCTGAAAACTGTGCCAACTTTTGTGACACTTTTGAACCACCTTAGGGACTCTCTGAGAGTCCATCGGCCAAGAGATAGGGCCATCGGCCATGGGAAATTGGTCATCGACCATATGTAAAGCTCTCGGCCAACAATGTTTAACCGACCGGCACTGAAGATAGCCGATTGGCCATCTCTTCTTGTGAGATGCTCCTGTTGCTACAGCAGAGGACAAACAGAGCATGGCAATACATTTGCAAGACTATGTATGCACAACCACCCTCCCTATCATGTCATGAGCTCAAGGGAGTATAGTCCTCGACCCTTGGACCACCAATCACGCATTTCAATGCATGATGGCCAAAGAAGCCAAGTGTGCAATTTATATAAAATGAAATGCACACAACACATAAAGGGCCCCAACCTCTATCATGATTGATCAAGAGGCAAGGGATGCAATCAAGCAAGCAAAACTAATGCAACATGAGCATGTTATGGACAATGCCATACAAGGTGAATGGTAATAAGCATGTCAAATGCAATGCAACCTAAATAAGCATGCAAACATGCAAGGCATGTGACAACATTCAAGGATAGGAAAGCATGTAACAATAGGTGGGGTGAGCACGCAACAACATGCAAGGGACAATACATGCAAACATGCAAAGCAACTTAACAAAAGGGGCATGCCAAATGCGATATAACTCAAGCATGCAACAACATGCAATAGGCCAAGTATGCAACAAACAACATGCAAGGCAAGCATGCAAAACTACCAATGCTACGGGCATGCACAATGCTAATGCATACATACTCAATGCAAGACAACACAAGCATGCAACAATATGAACAACTAGCATACACAAGGTCCATACTGGACGCCATCTCTCGCTCGAGCGACCAACTCCTCGCTCGAGCGAAGAACCAAAATCCTGGACAGCAACACTTGGTTTCTAAACCCAACCAACCTGAAACAAACCTGCCCAACACATCCTATAATTCCAAATGAGAAAATAAAGGAAAACAACAACAATTATACAATAACAGAATCTACGGAACCTGAGTCCGGATACAATAATCAAATGGGAAAAGACCGGGGTCGCTATAGCACGCAACAACATGCAAGGGATAATACATGCAAACATGCAAAGCAACTTAACAAAAGGGGCATGCCAAACGCAATATAACTCAAGCGTGCAACAACATGCAATAGGCCAAGTATGCAACAACCTGCAAGGCAAGCATGCAACAACATGCGATATGGTCTTAAACCAAAATGGACAGCTCTCAAATAGGTCCAAATCAGTGGCCAAAATGCAATGAAAATGAGGACAAAAACGCATACAAACATGCATGCCAATTGGCCTAACACTTAAGCGTAGTAGAACAACTCTTAAGCACACTTAGGAGAGGATAAACATGGACATGTGACAAACATGTTAAGCTCTGAAATCATGTTAGGAGAGGTGGCAAACCGACCAAAGTACACAAGCAAAGCATGCAAGAAAGCTTAAAGCTTGAAACTAGCCAAAGGGTTCAAACCAAGGCTATACAAAGCAAGCTCCAAAGGGCCAAGAGGACCTAAAACAGTCCTAAAGTAGGTCCAAACAAGACCAAAAGCAAGCTCGAAACTAGCCAACACAAGCTAGAACACAACGCCAAAACATGAGGCATGCAAGGCTACCAAAGAGGGTGTTACACTACCCCTATGAAAACCAAACATGGCATGATTTAAGCAATGAAAAACAAAGTTATGGCATGTTAAAGTAAGCCCAAAAACTCACTTAGATGGCATCCCAAAGACCTAAACATGGTGGCATACACAATGACACATTCATGAGGCATAAAACACAAACCCTTCAAAGCATTGAAAGGATGACAAATGCAAGTAAACAAGCATGAAACATGGACTGAAATAACATAACAAGTGATGCCAAATCACTAAAATGAGCCAAGTAAAGCATACTAGTGACTTGGACACTTAAAGCTAACAAGCTAGATTGCATGGTAGCTGTACAAAACAGTGCAAGCATGACCAAAACAATGAAAAACAGAGCTTTAGTATGGTAAAACAAGGCTAAAAGATTCATGGAGTTAAGCCAAAACATGCAAGCATGGTAGTCTAAATGCTAGATACATGTTATGGCAAATGAGGGGATTACAAGGCAATTATATGGTGCATGCAAGAGACTACTAAGCCAACTTTAAACAGAGGTAAATCATGGAAAAACAACACTAAATACTTGCTAAAATGAAGCTAAAACAAGATAGGCATACAAGCCACCAACATAAGCCATTTATGCTAGTATTCAAGACAACAAGGAGAGGGGATGACCCTCTCCTATTTAGGACACCAAAACCACCTCTTCACCACTGAAAATCCTCTGGATTTCAGTGGTAGAGAGGCCATGCAAAGCTCAAAGAAAGGGGCCAAAAGGGATGGCCTAAAACAAGGCCTAACAAGGCCTTGGAGGGGTTAAACAACCCCAAACCTCAAAATGACCTTAAACAAAGTTCAAAAGAAAGTAAAAACAAAACTTTTATCAGTTAATAGCTAAGCTGAAAACAATAACCAAGAAGGGTTAAAAGCCTAAGCAAGAAAGGGGTATCTAAAGCAAGAATGCTCACCCTTGAAGAACACCTTCAAGAACACAACACCAGCACCTCCCTTGGATCAAAACCAGTCCAAGAACTCTGAAACCAACTTCCTAGTGCCTCAGCAACCCAAGGAAAGTGTTCTACTAGGTGCTAAAGTGCAAAAGTATGAACAAAAGGCACTTTTAAGGCACCAACACACACACAAATATATATAGAGAGAGATATAGAGAGAGAAGGATATATGAACTCTATATCTATTTTGCTAAACCTCTGGAAAGGGAGGGGAGGCTCCCCTCTTATAGGAAATTAAGTTTGCAAAGCATCTAAGAGAAGCTAAGCAAGGGGCAAATCCTTCTATACACGTGTATGAAGGGGGGAATTGTGGATGCCAGCTGGCACAAAATATCTGCATAAAGCAGATGAACAGGGTTCGGCCACCAAAAATGGCCGATCGACCAACATAAGTGCCGGCCGACTAAATATAGTGCCGGTCGGCCAATACTTTTGGCCGATGGCAAAAAAACAGGGCCGATGGCTTTAAGCCTTGGCCGGTGGGTTGAGGGGATAGCAAACAAGCCACCCTCTTCCCTTAGAAGCAAAAACACAAGTACTTGCTCCACAACCAAGCACAAAACAAACAAGTTGAGAGATCTTAAGGCATGGCGTGCGGCCGAGACCTCCGAGAACTCAAAACGAACACAAACATGGATGATCATCTAGTGTTCAAACGATGACGTCCAAGTCTTGAGGACGGTCAAAAATGGGGTGTCTACACATACATTGTGATAGTCAATCAGCAATTGGTAGAGCATAGAGTCATATGTATAACGGTAAGTCCCGATACATTCGTCGTCAACATAACACCGTGAGACAACTACTCCCTAATGGAATTATTTCCATTGAATATGTGAAGTCTAAAGGCAACATAGTGGATCCACTAACCAAAGGGTTAGCAAGAGAGCTAGTTGAGAATTCATCAAGGGGAATGGGACTTAAGCCTATTAAATCAGAGTTATCACAACGGCAACCCAACCTAGTTGACTGGAGATCTCAAGATCTAGGTTCAAAGGGACAACCGAGTTGTGTATGACTCGGAAGGATCACTGGGGAGTCAAACTCTTACCCATTTCTATGATGAAATAACGATGTCTGCAGCGTTTTAGGATAAGTAAAATTTTAATGATTCTTATATCTAGGTAAACCTAGTGGAGTATGGCAGGATACTCTTCATAAGAATCACCTATGTGAGTGTGAACTGGGCTGGTTCTATGAGATTTGTGAAGGGCTACAATTCTCTAGAGCACTCATGAAAGACCAGGTTGTTCAAGGCCAAAATGAACACAATAGTGAGAATTAAATTGTGTCTGGTAATATACTGTGTGAGTTCTATTGTCTTGGTTTACACAAATGGCTGAACAGTTCATGACATCATGTTCACTGGTTAGCTAGTAAATCCAATAGTGTTTCACAAGGGAAGGTTCAAAGCCAAAAGCTACCTATCCTTTGCAGAATATTTCTAATTTTTGTACTCTTTGTAATTAGATCATGTTGTTGCATTTTCTCTCCGTCAAATTCCATTCACGTGGGGAATTGTTGGAAAATTGGTTTTTATAGGGTTATGTTGGGCCAACTTTGAACCTAAAATTGAGTGGGGTCCACACGTCTTTTGGGGTGGGTCCGAAAAGGTGACGTGTTTCTTGCCGCATGGCAAGTCACACGGTGAAGACGGTTCGTCAAAACCATTAATGAGTGAATGGAAACTTGACGTTGTTTTTGGGTTAGTGGAATTGGACATTTAAAGAATTAAATGTGGGTTTCCTTGAAATTGGTTGTCCCACATTGAAACCTTAAAAGAGTTTGTATATGTATATAAACTCTGGGTAGCAGCACTTGGGCTGGGCCCCAAGGGGCACCCCCAGTTTGTAGAAAGGAGGAGTTATGGACAAATGAAACCTTGGCTCAAACCACCACACACACGCAAGCGCGCCGTTCATCCGTCCGACCGACCGGCCGAGCCAAGCGGCGCCGGGCGCAGGTGTGGGTTGCCGGTCGGGTCGGTTCTAATGTTAATTTTTTGGATAAAATTTATTTGAATTTTTTCCAGAAATTCTTAATGAAATTAAATTCTAATTTTGTGTCAAAATTGAAATTAATTTTCTGTCCATATTTTACCAACCTTTGTCTGAAATTCCTAAATAGATTCAAACTATTTTATAGTTTTAAAACTGCCAGGTACTACAGCAATTACACAGATTTGAATCTGTACAGTTCAAACAGATCAAATTGTCCAGCAAATCTGTTGAAATTCAAACAACATCTGTTCAATTCAAAAACCCACCTGTTCAGTTTGTTTTTCATACTTGTTCGGGTCTATATAAACTAGATCTGTTCCAGCATTTTGGCAATCCAAAATTCTTCATTTTTTCCTTTTAGTTTTGCTCTCTTGCATGATATAATCTTCATATTATTTTAGGAAAAATTAAGAGGGTAAGAACACAGGTTTTTGTTCGCTGAACAAATTGTTTGGAGTGCTACTACAATTTTTGAAGATCATTGTATCTTGGGAGATAGACGCCTTTGATCCGTAAGCACCGTAACGGGGCAAATCTGTCTTAAGGACAGAGTGTCACATACTCGACTTGATCTTTTGTTTGTTTATTCGGTTCCGTAAAATAAATTCGGTACGTAATTTATTTTATTTGTTTGATTTGTTTCAATTAATTTATTTTACACAGAAGATTGCTTCAACATATCCTACTTATGTTATTATGGGTTTCCTATAGCATCATGCTATTTTTTTAACACTTTTTACTAGTAAATTTTTGTGTTCCTCGTAATAAGATTATTCATTTTTTTCACTAGCTATATATATTGATTAAGTTTTAGTTTTGCACCTAACTAATGGGAAATTCTATTGTACATACATATGCACATTTGATTATGACTTTTCATTCAATAATTATGATTTATTATATTGTTAGTGATGATACATTGTGATATTGGTTATGATAAAATTTTGATTATGATCCAAAAATTGTTTTGTTATATATCATGTGATGTTTATAACTCAATTTTTATTTAAGGGCAACTTATACTGACACCCCCACCATTTTCTTGGAATACCACTGCCACCCTCCTTAATCTCTATAATACCACTGCCACCCTTATCAGATGGCATCATTTACAAAAGAGTAAATTTACCATAATGCCTGTGATTAGTATATTTAGTTTAACTTACTAAAATGACTAGAAAGTGAAAGAACCATTATACCCTTATTTCTACTTTTTACCCTCTTCATATACAATTAATGACTCACGAAATAGGTAAATTATATCTTTTCAGGTATTTCATCTCCAAAATCATCTTCTTCCTTTTTTTTTTTTTTTTTCATTGTCTAATACTTTTTTTTTTTCCATTGTAGTGTTGATTTTGTTCATAGTAATTGGGTGACTGCTATTAATAATAAAACCGAAACATAATATAATACATTATGTTCAATTATGTATTTTTTATTGATTGATTTTTGAATATAAGTTGACATTTGATAATACTAAATTTCATCTACAAACATAATGTTTTATGTCTATATATACACATATAATTATATTATGGGTAATGCTATCATATATATATATATATTGATTGGCAAAGAAAACTTTATTGATTATAACAAAAAGGAGCAGAGGTGCAATCAATGAAGAGGAGGTGGAACAAAGAGCAAAAGAACTCTCAAACGAATCCCAATAAAATTGGCATTAGAGAGAATCTCAAGCAAATGCAAGCACACCCCATGGTTGATAAGGAACCAACCAAAGAAAAGAGAAGAAGAAGAAGAAGAAAGGGAAACAAAAACAATTAAACAAAGCCCAACTGCAGAGTCAAAAATAGCCCCTAATTTATCTCCACTTGAAAACTAGATCATCAACTGAGTAGGGGAAATCCTTTATAGATGTTTCCAGCCAAACTGCTACTCTGATTTTGATTAGTTCACTCAAACTAGAGAAATTGGGTTGAGCCTCAGAGAATAAACATTTATTCCTATGCTTCCAAAGAGACCAAAGAACAACTAGGGAGATAGCTCTCCAAATTAGCTTTTCAAGGTTCTTGAATTTTCCACCCATCCCCCAATTGAGAAGACCATCTACTGAGTCTTGTATGCACCAATGAAACCCCCAATCATGAATTACATAAGACCAAATCAACCAAGAAAAAAGAGCAATGGAGCAAGACATGAATAGCAGATTCAGATTCAGAGCTACAGAAGAGGCAAAGGGTGGAAACACTATTATTAAGAATGCCAATTATACATGTATATAGATATACAATGGGATGTATTCAATTACATGTATGTGTATATATATATATATATAATTTTAATGTATTATGCTCAATTATATAGTTTGTATTGATAATATTGTGCCATCTTCAAGGTAATGAGTATACCCATTTATTTTCTTATTCCAAAACTATAATTCACCCCACCTAGGTTGGTTATTTGCCTTCCTTTACTTCTTATTTTTATTTTAACATTGTCATGGCAGAATTTGCCATTTTATCAAGCTTTTTTGCTGGAATAAATTACTCAAAAAATCTATTAGTTTAAAAATTAGAGTCTTTCTTCCTTTTGCCTAGTTATAAAATTTAGAATTTATTTTAATTGTAATTTTCATGTTTTTATCTAGTTGCAAAAATTATGTTTGGTTCTGTTTTCAAAAACTTGTTTCAATTTTTTTTTTTTTTAAAAACTAACAATTAATTTGGTGAAAGAAATAAAAAAAAAATTGTATAAAATTTTATTTTTTGGGAAGGCAAAAATAATATTTGAACTTTTAAAAATATTGTTTTGATATTTATTTTTATCAATTTAATTTCTAACTTTTTAAAAAAACATTCAAAAATTTTTTTTGAAGGACAAACCAAACATGGTCTGAAATGTTTTTCTTAAGATTTTGTCTAGTTGAAAAAATTAGGTTTCATTTTTAATTTTTTTATTTCTAAACTTTCATAGCCATATTTTCTTCTTAGCTTGTGTGTCCAAAGAGAGATATATAGAAGCTCCCAACGTAGTAAAGAAATACAATACATTTGAGGGCATTTTGGTCATTGACATAGAGGGTGAAGATGCCAATTTAAACCTTTATAAGGGTAATTCTATTTCCACACCCCAAAACATCTCATTCCACATCCTCTATCAATATATACCAACTAATTTTAAATTTTGTAATTTTACTTAATGCACAACCCTTTTTTGCCCAAAATATCCCTCTTTAACATTGAAACCCTAAACCAACACCCATTTGAATTGCAACTCTTCCATTAGAAATTGGATTTTCACACAAGCAAAATTATATCTTTATTAATGGACAATAACTTCTCTTTCCTTCTATGACAACTATGGGCAAAGAGTTTCCTGTTGCCATGATCTTATGATCAGCCTGGAGATTTTGATTCGTCGTATGGAGACCATGTGGACACTAAAAGGAATGTAATTAAACTTAGTGCCTATTCCCACGAAAATGCTTCCCAAGGACATAAGATACTTGTATGGGACTTCAATTCCATTTTGCTGACTACAACTAATAGAAGAAGTCATGCTATCAATAATTTATCAAAATATGTCCTATGATTACCAATAGTCACCAAGTGATGAATTTCCCAAGCAATTGGTACTTCCCACTTCCATTCATTTAAGTGTGAGAGACTTGTATAGAACATTAGGAAAAAGAAGTATAGGCCATGATATTAAACTGTGATCTGGCTAGAAATGCAAAAAAAGATTTCAAAGTGAAGAGAATCACATCAAGGCATCTGTAGCTGGCTATTAGAGGGGATAAAGAAATTAGGGTTTTGGTGGAGAAGATAAGGACATTTTAGTAATTTTGATTTAGGAGAAAACTGTAATAAAAAATAAATCATTAAGTGTGTGCACAGAGGTTGGTAGGTGTGTGGAAATAGAATTTCCCCCTTTATAAATACTATAAGGGTAAAATTGTCATTTTAAGTTAGTTGTCATCCTTTTCCATTTAATTAACTGACATGTCACTGAATTGTTATATTTTTTTCAAATGTGAGGGAGTGCAATGGTATTTCAAAAAGTAAAGGAGGTAGCAGTGATATTTTAAGAAAATAGAGGGGGTGTCAATGTAATTTATCTTCTTTTTATTTTATTTTAATTATGACTCATATAATATTGAGTTATGCCATTTGTGATAATCAAATTCACAAATGACCTAACTTACATGTGGTGTGTACCATAAAACTATATAGAGAAAGGTATATATAAATAGAAAATTTAACTAGTTAATTATTTGATGACAATGCCACAAGAAATAATTTAAATAAATTTTAAAAAATATTAACTATTGAGAAGTAAAAAAAAATATATATTTTTAATTACTTTCTAATTATCAATTTTTAGAAATTGCACTCAACATAGCGGTTCTTTGAGAACAAAGGTTCTGACTGATTCCCTTACATTCTATCCTAAAATGTAATTTTTTTCAACAAAATAATAAAACAAAACTAAGTCAGCATGTATCTAAGTAAAAATTCAATATACCACGTCAGTACATGAAACCAATTAGACCTAATTTAGTTGGCCATTGTACGAGCACGAAATAATCTTCTCGTATAATCCTGTTAATCAAGTTTGCACTGCTCCAAACGTCGTCGCATTACTACCTGAAAACACAAACACGAGCTAGCCGGCGGGTGTGTGTCGGAAACCTCTCTGATGCCTAAGTTAGCCAAATAAACAATAGGCACAAAAGCTCTATGTATTTGAGAGTAGAAATTGTGATACCTGTACATAGGTCCTGCTATGAGCTTTTATAGATTCTGCCTAGCACAATCCTAGCAGGATTCCAACTCTCCTTATAAGAGTCCTCCTAGGAATCACACTCCCAGTGAAGAGTGTCTATCCTAATAACACTCTACTTACTACCAACCAAGTGAGATGGTTTTCACCATGACTAAATTGGTGCGGTTTAACCGAGCTAGCTTATCTCTGTCGTGCTCTCAACAATGCAATGATGTAGATGACGTTCGACCGAGCTATACCTAGCTCGACCTTCTTTCTTACTAATACCTTGGCCAGCTGCCAGGCCTAGCTATAGATAGCCCGGTCAAACCCCTCTCGAAGTCTCTGCCTAGCCTAGCCCAAAACAAAGATTAATGGATCATAGCTCGGCCCAAATTCTCTTTATAAATTACCCTCTCAATTACCCCTTCTGTGAAGCATGATTGGGATTATTATCTTCAAGCCGTGCTAAAATTCTCAAACCAACTGGACCAACATAATCAACCCAACTGAGTTTGAATACTCAACTCCACCGAGCTAGGAAACACTATCATAAGTAGGTAGCTCGGTCTCTAGAAAACACGCCGATTGCATAGCTTGTCGCTTCACGTACCTACCATCACGTCCTTACTAAGACATATGGCACCTGTCCATTGCATCTCCACACTGTGACAACTGTCACAAATATATCAAAAAACATTTGAAAAGTCCCGTCGTTTTTGTGCCTCCACAAAACCCACTGCTTGAATCAAACACTCTCATTATTCACCTTCTCTCTTGCAAATCCTCACCTCCTGAGCTCCATCCATGTTCTTCCTACGCTCCAGTCCCAAACTAAGCTACTATACCACCTGTTTCATTCGCCTTCTGGTGCACCTCCTGTAGATTCAAAGTTGTTGGTCACGCCCTGAATCAGTAAGTTCCTTTGTTGTTAATTTCTGTACTTTCAGTATTTATTCACCATATATGCATCTTATTCGTAACAGAGTATTGAGCAAATACCACAAACCCAAAACCTCATGCCTGCGCCTAAAAAACTCACTAACCAGGTTTTGAATCAATGTCAAACATGATTTTTGAACCAAAATCGTGCTATGACCGAACTAGGAATTTGTTTGCAACCTTTAAGGTTGTACTTGACCGAACTAGAGATGCATTGATCACCAACCGTGCTAAAAACCTTGAGTTGGCCTTGCTACATGGCGGAACTAAAAAATGGTCTGTAACCCATTCGTAGCCGAGCTAGGCTTACTTTACATTGCCTATTTATTTAGCCCAGTCCAGTTATCTGGGCATAACACTTTATTTTTACTTTGCAGACTCGACTAGGTTAACCAGGCACACCTTTGCACTTTAGCCCCGGGCATTTTTGCTCAACCGAACTATTAGAAGTCACACCAGCACTGAGCTAGGCTGTCGCGTCCATTTTAACCAAACCATTCTTTAAGTTTAATGGGTAAATACCGGCTCCTAGTGGACTCGCCTGGAGCCATGGCCGAATTTCGAAGAGACTACCATATTCTTGATGTCGTCCACCTCTCTTTAACCAAGCTAGACATCATACCTTGGGGCAAAGCGGGCTTCATCCCTTTCATAGTGATATCAATCGTACAAGCTGGGCTTCAGTTCCCCGTACAGCCCCTTATATGCGAATTCCTTTGCCAATCAAGAGTGTGTCCAACCCAACTCTCCACAAACACTTACAGAATAATAAATGGCATCGCCGAGCTAAATCGCTGGTTCAGCCTCAACCTCAAATTGGTCGAGCTATTTCATCAATATTCGCTCAGTCAAAATGACGACGATTGGGTGTACTACCTTAGAGTAAGAAGAGGCCGAGAAAAAATTATAAAGAACACACCAGACAAAGACTTGAATGATGATGATTTCCTTTGGGTTTCTGGTAATTTTGAAGATCAGAAAGCCCAGATACCGAGCTATAATATAAATTGGAATAAAGGAACTGCTAGTAAGAACACTTCGGTTCCATTTCTCTTTGCTGTTCCAACTAACCACCGTGCTAACCCGTTCCTTGTCCTTCTTTTTTGCAGATTTAAACCAGCTCAAATCACGCTATACTTACGCCAATCAGGAGGCCCTTCGAGACACACTTCAATGTCGCCACCGCGAGTGGGCCAAGCTATTAAACTTCGAATCGACCTATCGGTACAGCGGAAGGAGGAAAACCAGAGTCACCAACTTCCTCCTAGAACCTTCCCCCGAGCCAGATCCCATACTTCCCCAAATTAACCTAATTCCACTTACAGAAGAACAAGAAATGGAAAAAAGGAGGGCTGTGCGAGCACTCATCACCGAGCAAATCTCTGGTGAAGCGCAAACCGGGCTAGATTCATCTGGTAAACATCATGAAATTGGGGTCACCCTTCCAACTACCAGGGCCACCACATTTCGGCCGAGCAAGCGTGCACGTACCTCATCGACTGAACCGCAATGCCTGGTCGATGAGGAGGACACCATGCTTTTTGAAGCTATGCTATCGAGCCCAGAGGCCGCGCGCTCCGATCGAGCAAGCCTTTTAGAATGGGCACCATCAATGACTTACAAGAACCATGCTGTAACCACCACGGATTCGGTGGTTGCTGACAAGGACCACATGCTTGCTTTCAACCTCTCGAAATGTCTCTATCTTCCACTAGACATGGAGCACCATGACCACCTAACCGAGCTGAAGGCCATCCACTCGGTAACCAAGTCAATGGTGCTTGTAAGTTTGCTCGCCTCTATTTTTTTTCACTTTTAACCTTTTGTTTGCTCGGTTTAACATAATCACTACCTCTCCTATCTGTAGGCTTTGCAAAAAAACCATGTTGCCCACAAGCGCATGCTTGAACTTCGCAAGATAGCGCGGTCAGCCGTGGCCGATGCCAGCGCCAAGTCGGCCGAGCTAAATGAGGCCAAGCAAAGTGTTACCCAAAAGACAACCTAAGAGGGGGGTGAATTAGGTTTTTATAATTAATTATAATAATACTCCAATAAAAATTATAACTAGCACAATAGATAAATATAGCTAATGTAATAAAGATAATTAAAACAAGTGTTCTAACAGCTATGTCAATTAATGATTTTAGCACAGTGAAAATGTGAAATATAGTTATGGCATATTAAAAAAAATAAAGAGATAAGGAAGAGAGAGGCAAAAAAATTTATAGTGGTTCGGCTTCAACTCGGTCTACGTCCACTCCTCAAGCTTCACTTGAGATTTTTCACTATACTCTAGCTTCACAGAGGTACTAGCAACCTTTTCACAAGTGGAGTAATCCTCCATGAATTTTTCATAGACTTTCTAAGTCCAAAACCCTTGCCTTCTTTACCTGATTTTCAATCACACTTAAGGAGTAAAAAATACTGAGTGTACTACACTCTTACAAAGTTGAAATGAAGTTGTTTTTGCTTTCAAAGAAAGCTACAATAGTTATCTCTCAAAGATATATATAAAAATAAAGCTCTGGTTTTTCTGTAAACCTCACATAGGAAAGATGAGCTTAATACTATAAGGCTCAGTGTATAATTTCTGAGAGAATGATGTAAACAAAAATTGAAGAACCTTTCTTACAGAATTTTTCAAAGAATATATGAGAATAATTTTTGACCAAGGAATGTTTTCTGGATTGTATGTAGTTGCAGTCTGTTGTTCAGCAGAGGCTCAGTTATATATAGAGAAAATTATAGACCCATTATATTCATTTGAATATAATCCATTCCATCATTACTGATTTGATCATTATAGGAGACCACCGCGAGGGACCCCGCTACAGTTCGGACTCGATTTGTGTCACGGTTCTTAATCTGAACCAAAGAGTCCAAATCCGGCAAATCGTTTTGAGAAACAGATTTTTTAAAAGAAGTGCCAAACATGGACTGCTTTTCCAGATACAAAGTCGCCACCTAAATATTTTTTACAGGGGAATTTAGGAAACCCTGACTCGGTGCCAAAGGCTACGTATCCGTCATCACCAAAGTTGCCTCGGCTCGGGAGCTAGGGTATGATTGGGGAAGGTCAGCTATGAGCACCCCCTCTCGCCCGATCCGAAGATCGGCCTCGACTAACCGTGATATCCGTTTTTGAAAACATTATGTGTTCTTATCCCGATTATTAGCCTAGAATTACTATGTTATGCGCACAGCACAAAAGTATAGACTAGATTGCCTAATTTGGGAATAAGCATTGCATATCCGTTTGTTTTGGAAAAATGTTTTGGAATTTGCTACTCGCAAGTAGGCTAAAACACGGATTTCAATGAGCTATTCCAACTCAGACAATCCAACCTTCACCCACAGGCATTCAAGCAGTTATATCTTCTCTTTGCTGGTAGTTAGATTACCTTGTACTGCCGCAGGCAGATTTTTGTTTTCAAAGCTATGTACTTGAAAAAGATAATGAAATGAA
>NW_021024992.1:123212-158432 GCF_004153795.1 Camellia sinensis | reverse complement strand
GGTCAACAAGAGCCTAAGCTAGGTGCTCCCTCAAGAGGCAAAAATGGTCCTTTTCAAGGACAACAAGGAGAGGGGGTGGCCCTTTCCTTCTTGGGACCTCAAGGCACCATCCTTACCACTGAAATCCCTCAAGATTTCAGTGGTGAGGAGGCCCAAACACCAAAGTCCCAGAGCTCACACAAAATAGCACAAAACAAGGGCCAAACAAGGCTTAAGAGGGGTCAAACAACCCCAAAGCTTAAAACACTCTTAACAAACTATTTAGAGGCCTTAAAAATAGAACTTTTATGTATTATATGCAAAGCCAAAAAATAGTTGCAAGATAGGTAAAATTAGTGTGCAAAAATGGGGTAAAAAGGGACTAGTTTCTTACCCTTGAAGTCCTCCTTCACAAATGATGATCTTGTTGCCTCCTTGAGCTCAAATCCAGTCAAGAACACCAAGAACAACCCTCTGGTTCCTCAACAACCAAGAGAAGGTGTAACACTATGTGTTTGTGTGCAATAGTATGGACAAACACATACTAGACACACACAAGAGGGAGATATAGAGATAGGAAATATGTATCAACCCTAACCCTAATCCAGAGCTCCCTCTGAAATTTTTGTAACCCGAATGCCAAGAGAGGAGCCCTCTTCTTATAGGCAACTCCCTCTTGTAAGGCTTTCAAAACAAGCCATCCAAGAGGGAAATCCCTCCATACACGCGTGTGGAGGGGAGCAGAGTGGGTGCCAGCTATCACAGCTGGTACAAAATATCTACTAAAAGTAGATGAACAGTGATCGGCCATTCAAAATTACCATTTTGGCACAATAAATGGCCGACCGGCAACAAAGAGTGCCGACCGGCAATATACATTGCCGATGGCATAAAATCACTGGCCAGTGGCCTCAAGCCATGGTCGGTGATGTATGGGGATGCCTCACAAGGCATTCCCTACCCCTCCAAGGCAAAACACAAGTGTTTGGTGCGAAACCAGACACAACGCAGTCGAGTCAAGAGATCCCGAGGCAAGGCGCGCAACCGAGACCTCCGAGAACTCAAGACGAACACAAACAAGGGTAATCACCAAGTGTTCCAATGGTGACGTCCAAGTCTTGAGGACGGTCAAAAATGGGGTGTCTACAGTAGGAGACAAGGCTGGTCTGGAACGTCTTTATTTTGAAAAATAACCGTTGTAGCTCAGAGCCATTGAGAGAAAAGTTCAAAACGAAGCAGAACTACGCAAAAAGGACCTGGCCGGTCGTTCGGTTGGATGACCGGCCAAATGTCCACCCGGACATCCGGTCCTTTGCAGATTTGAACCTTTTGGACTGCTACTGTGCTGGGCTGTTTGAACCTCTGTTTTGGGCTATTTGAACCTCTGTTTTTGGTTTGAAATGAACTCCTGATTAAGTTAAATATTAAATACATTCTTACAACATTTAGGATAAAAATTTAGGTAAGAAATAATGAGGTAAAATAAATTTTTATTCTATTTTTCTCTTCCAAATAAATTAAAACATAATTAAATAACTCATCAAAATAAATAAGTCTAACACAAAGAATGGCCAAGCTAGAATGCGCTCACCAAATTGGTCAACGCGGCGGAAGCCAACAAGCAAAAGGCACTGGCCGAAAAGAAAGACCGCTACCTGCGTGAACTGACCAAGCTAGAAAGAAAGAAGAGTGCCGAGATCACCGAGCTGCAGAAGAAGATAGAAGACGCTGAAGACTAAGGCTTCAAAGAATGGGAGGCAACCTACATCTTGTAGTGTGAAGCTACCAAAGATATCTTCTTCAAATGCGGGTGGAAGACTGTTGCCATTAAGCTCGGTCAGGGGCTAGACACCCAGATCTTTCAGAACCCTCCTCCTCACTTTATTCCAAGCTATATGTCGGACTACGCCAACGCGGTCCAACAGAAATTTCTTCAAGAGGGAAAGGAGGAAGGAAGCCCTGACCCGCATAATGCCTCACCTGCGAACACTGACCCCGGTCTCCAATCTCTTCTGCCAGCTCGGGTGGATCTGCCCAGCCAATTGATGCCAAGTGTAGTTGAGGGGGCAAAAGTAACCAACCTAGTTCAAGAGGCCACCCCTAAGATTGGCCTGTCGAATGGTGACACCCGTGTTGAGTTGGACACCGACCTAGACGACCTGTTTGCCTGATTTTTCTCTTATTGTATTTTTTCATGTTTTCCTTTTTAAAAAATATAACCAGGCTACAAGTCCTTCCTTTGTACTGAATTTCCAATGAATGAAATTTCTTATTTTGTCCAACTTTTTGTTCAATTAATGTACCTTTTCCCTTAGTGTACCAACTTTCTACAAGCCTAGCTAGCCTAATTTTCCTCGGCCTTCCCTTATCCTGCCTACCGTTTTTGGCCGAGATAAGTGTTGGTCAAACCTGCCAACCTTCTTCAGCCTAGATCCTTATCTCGGCTGAAGAACAAAAGATGTTTGGTCAAACCTGCCAAACTTCCTTTAGCCTAGATCCTTATCTCAGTTGAAGAAAGAAAAAGTGTTGGTTAAACCTGCCAACTTTCCTTCAGCCTAGATCCTTACCTCGACTGAAGAAAGAAAAAGTGTTGGTCAAACCTGCCAACCTTCTTCAGCCTAGATCCTTATTTGAGCTGAAGAACAAAAAATGTCTAGTCAAACCTACCAAACTTCCTTCAGCCTAGATCCTTATCTCAGCTGAAGAAGAGAACTAAATGTTGGTCAAACCTGCCAACTTTCCTTCAACCTAGATCCTTACCTCGGCTGAAGAAAGAAAAAGTGTTAGTCAAACCTACCAACCTTCTTAATTGCCCTCAGTCAGCAATAAATATGAACAACTTTTACAAACAGAAGAAAGAATTTTACCAGAAAAAAGTCTACTTGCTTTATTAAAAAAGAAAATTACAAGTGTTTTAAGAAAAAGCTAGAAATAAAATAGTTTGAGATTGGCCGTGTTCCATGGCCTGGGAATAGCTTTGTTGTCCATATCTTCCAAGTGATATGTCCCTTTTCCTGCTAAACCAATCACTTTGTATAGTCCTCCCCAGCTAGGTCCTAACTTGCCATCTCCTGGTACCAAAGTGTTGCCTATTACTTTGCGCAGTACCCAATCTCCAATCTTGAATTACCTTAGGTGCATTGTTTTGTTATATTTTCTGGATAACTCTTGCTGGTATGAGGCAATTTGAACTAATGCCCTTTCTCTTCTTTCTTCTGCAAGGTCGAGTTCCAAGGTTATGGCCTCACCATTCAAGTTTGGGTCAAAATTTTCACTTCTAATAGTGGGGAAGCCTACTTCCAATGGGATTACCTCCTCCATGCCATAGGCTAAGGAAAAATGCGTTTCTCCAGTTGATCGCCAAGGTGTAGTACGGTAAGCCCATAAAACATGAGGAAGCTCCTCAGCCCACTTGCCTTTTTCTCTTTCCAACCTCTTCTTTAGATAGTCTAAGACGACTTTGTTGGAGGCTTCAGCCTGGCCATTAGCTTGAGGGTATGCCTGTGTAGAGTTGTAGAATTCTATTTTGTATTCTTCGCAAAAGCCCCTGAAGATTTTGCCATCAAACTGAGTGTCGTTGTCGGATATTAGAGGCTTGGGTATGCCAAACTGAGTTATGATATTCTGCCAGACGAACTTCTTGACGATGGGATTACCTCCTCCATTCCATAGGCTAAGGAAAAATGCGTTTCTCCAGTTGATCGCCGAGGTGTAGTATGGTAAGCCCATAAAACATGAGGAAGCTCCTCAGCCCACTTGCCTTTTTCTCTTTCCAACCTCTTCTTTAGATAGTCTAAGACGACTTTGTTGGAGGCTTCAGCCTGGCCATTAGCTTGAGGGTATGCCTGTGTAGAGTTGTAGAATTCTATTTTGTATTCTTCGCAAAAGCGCCTGAAGATTTTGCCATCAAACTGAGTGCCGTTGTCGGATATTAGAGCCTTGGGTATGCCAAACTGAGTTATGATATTCTGCCAGACGAACTTCTTGACGTCCTTTTCTTTTATAGATACGAGTGCTTTTGCCTTCACCCATTTTATGAAATAGTCCGTTGTTATGAGAAAGAACTTTCTGTTGCCGGGCGCAGATGGGAGTGGTCCTACTATATCTAGGCCCCATATTGCAAAAGGCTATGGTCTGGTCCATGGTAGAAGCTCTTTGGCTGGTTGATGTATTTGGTGTGCAAACTTCTGACATTTCTCGCACTTCTTGACATATTTCTCTGAATCTGCTTGCATGTATAGCCACCAATACCCTTGTGAAATTGCTCTGTAGGCCAATGATCTTCCCCCTTGGTGGCTTCCGCAGACGTCTTCATGTATTTCGAACAAAAATGCCTCAACCTTATTAGGATAGACACACTTCAAGTAAGGTCCTGTAAAGGATTTTTTGTACAATGCTAGTGATGGAGAGAGCCAAAATCGTTGTGATTCTGCTCTAATTTTGTCGGCTACTTTTTTTGCTTCAGGGAAGATGCCATCTTTTAAATATACTATGATGGGGTCCATCCAGGAAGGGCCTAGCTCGGCACAACATGCTTCGACTACTTCGGGTTCTTCAATATTTGGTCTGGGTAGGAAGTCAATCAGCAACGGGTATGGGATAGATGTATCATCCATTGACGCAAAACTGACCAGCTCGTCTGCTCTACTATTTTCCTCTCGGCCGATTTGCTTTATCTGGACTACTTCAAACTCCATGATCTCCTTTCTGACCAACTCTTGGTACTTAGCCATCCTATCATCCTTTGCCTCGTAGTCGCCTGAGATCTGGTTGACTACCAGCTGGGAGTCACTGTACACCATCAGCTCGATGGCCTTCATGTGAAGTGCTGATTTTAAACCTACTAACAATGATTCATACTCCGCCTCGTTGTTGGATGCTGGGAAGCCAAGGTTGACTGCATGTTTAATTGTTAGGCCGTCCGGTGAGATGAGGACAATGCCAAGTCTTGCACCGTGCCTGTTGGATGTTCTATCCATGAAAAGTTTCCACATCTCTCCGACGAATAGCTTCCAACACGTGGAGGGATCGGATGATGTCTTGGGATCAGTGGTGTTGCTGATGTCTTCTTCCAGGTTAATGTCTGCCGTTGGGCTGTGATCTTCACTGTCTGACTCTCTCAAGTCTTTACTTTCTGGTGAGTCTTGGCTGGCAGTGCTGTGGTTTGTTCCTTTTTCCCTTTCCTCAAGCCTGAATGGCTTGCTATGCAGTTGGGTGTCCTACTTTTGAGGCTGCGCAATTCTTACGACACTTTCCTCCTTTCTTTCGATTGCCTCGGTCAAGTCGATCAGGCAACAGGATGACTTCCTAGGATGAACTCGGCCACAAAGTCTGCCAAAGCTTGGGCTTTTATTGCGGTTCTTGGTTAAAACTTAATATCGAACTACCCCAACTCCACTGCCCATTTCAAGATTTGTCCAGAAAAATCCGCCCTCTCAAACAAGGCTTTTAAGGAGAAAGCCGTTAAGAGAATCACGGTGTGGGCATGGAAATAGTATGACAACTTTCTTAAAGCCATCATCAAAGCTAAGGCCAGATTTTCCAACGGCAAGTACCTTGTTTCAGCGCCCATCATTGTCTTGTTAACATAAAAGATATGCAGGTGTTGTATTCCCTCCGCTTTGACCAATACTGCACTAACTGCGTGCTGTGAAATTGCTAAGTACAAAAAGAGCTCTTCTCCTAGTACTAGGGTTACAAACAATGGAGGAGAGGTCATGTAGTCTTTCAAGCTTTCCAAGGCGCGGTCGCATTCATCATCCCACTCAAATTTGGTCTTTAGTGCTTGGAAGAATGGTCGACACCTATCTGATGACCAACTTATGAACCGATTGAGCGCAGCTAATAAGCCAGTGAGATGCTGTACTTCTTTGACTGTGTTAGGCCTCTCAAGATCTTGGATGGCTTCGATCTGAGAGGGATCAGCTTCTATATCCCGGTTGGTAACTAGAAAGCCTAGGAATTTGCCTGACCCTACACCGAATGCACACTTAGATGCGTTTAGACGCAACTTGTGGGGCTTCAAAATTTGAAACATTTCATCTAGGTCCCTGAAATGGTCCTTCTCATCTCTGCTTTTGACCACCATGTCATCTATGTAAGCCTTCATTGTTTTGCCTAACAATGGTTCAAACATTTTGGTGACCATCCGTTGGAATGTAGCCCTTGCGTTCTTTATGCCACAAGGCATGACCTTGTAACAGTATAGTCCTCTAGGTGTTGTAAATGACGTGACCTCCTGATCCGGTTCATACATAGTGATCTGATGGTAACCGCGATACGCATCAAGAAAGCTAAGTCAGTTATGCCCTGCTGTTAGGTCTATAGCGATCCCAGTTTTCCCTCCATTGTTTATTGTATTCCAAACTCGGTTCCGTGGATGATTGTTATTATCTGTATCGCATTTCCATCCTTTAATTCTTTGTATTTGAGTTTTGGAATGTGTTGGGCAGGTTTAAAACAAGTTGGTTATATTTAGAAACAAATAGTTAATGCCCAGATTTTGGCCTTCATGCTCGAGTGGGGCTTTTCAAGCTCGAGCGGGCCCTTTTGCATTTGCTCCTCCACTCGAGCGGGTAATCTGACGCTTGAGCGGGATTATTCAGTCTTCAGTATTTTTCCTGCAGGACATCGGACGCTCGAGCGTCCACTTTTACGCTCGAGCGGGGACCTTCGTTTGCAGAACTTCTGGAAGTGTGCCTTCCACGCTCGAGCGACGCTTTTCACGCTCGATTGGGAGTCTGTGTCTGACGTTCGAATGGGGCGTCCCATGCTCGAGCGGACTGTAATGTATTTCAGTCCGTGGTGAAGCCATTTTGAATCACTTTTTCAACTTTCTCTCGTTCTCTCTCTAACTTTCCAAAACCTTCATTTGAGAGCTTCTCTCTCTAGAATACTCTCTCTCTACATTTTAAGCTAGATCTAGTGATCTCCTCACCCTCTTCCCTTTGATAAAAAGCTTGAGCTTCGTGTGGGCTCCATTTAGATCCGAAAAGTTGTGGGTTTAGAGCACTTTCGAGTTTTTTCATCATCTCCTTTGGGTCTCTTCACTTGAGGTAGGGATAACCTACTCCGTTCCATGAGTTTTAACATAAATGTTATGTATTTTGTATAGATGGTGTTCTTTGGGAGTTTTGGAAATGTTAGGGTTTGAACTTGAAATTATAAAAGAGGGGTTTTCTATTTTTGGGGTTCCAAGTATATGAGTGGTCCCTAAAATTAAGTTATTGTGTATGATTGATGAAATTTGGCCTTAGGAGCAATATTTGAGAAAATGGGGAAAAAGCCCTAATTTAATGTGATTGATTAATTTGTATAATTAATTTAGGAAATAAGGAAATATGAAATCGAGTTAAAAATCATGAAATTGGGAAATTATGAGATTGAATGGTGGAGTTGGATTGATTAATCACTCACCTTTGAAATTGTAGATAATTTATCTATTTGATAATTTATTATCTGTTTAGAAATAACTGCTTTGGGCTATTGGTGGAGGATAGTCTTGATTGTTGTAGACACGGCATTATGATTAGGTGAATTAGAACTAACCAATTGAGTATGTCATTGAATATGACGGTTGAATTATAACATTGAATATGTTAGCGAATTGGTCATTGTATGTGACGACTTGTTTAAATACATTATATGTATCTTATTTGGGACGAGATAGGGGATGTACTCCATGGTTTGGGAGGAGATAGGGGATGGACTCCAGTGATAATTAAGTTGGCTGGAGTGTCCAGAATGAAAGTCCCAAAATCTTAATTACGTTTGTATAACGTATATGATTGAAGTGTTGAAGTGTTAATAAAATGAGTTGTAGTCTCATTTGAATTTGAAGTGTTGAAGTGTTAATAATGTGAGTCGTAGCCTCATATTAATTGATCATGATCGAAGTATTGTTAATATGAGTTGTGGTCTCATTTGAAACTATTCGGATAAACAGAGAACCATAACTATGAATTGGTTTGGTAAATGAAACGGAAAGGGATTGAAATATATTTGTGAATATGGACTGGTTATAAAAGAGATGTACGTTGTTTATATGAGTTAAACATTTTTCAAATGCTAATATTTTAGTTATTGCTCATATTTGGTTTAGCGTATCTCTACTGGGCTTTGGCTTACCCTATATGGGACATCATTTTCAGGTACAGGTGATATGCCACCTCCAAGGTCTTAGCTTAGAAGGCTTTGGGGAGTTGAAGACTCTTTTGGTTATTTTGTTATTTTTGGTGTTACATGTAAATTCAAGCCAAGAGCTTAATGTGTTTAGAGTTAGAACTCTCATTTCTGTAACCAAGTGTTGGCTTGGAAAATTGTAAGCCCGTTGGGCATTTACTTTTGTCGTCAACATGTAATACTTTTGTAATGAATACTCTGATAAATGAATATATGTTTATTTCTCTTATGTCTATGGATGTCAAGAATGATTGGTTTATATGCATTATTTTGAAGGCGTTACAAGGTCCACCAGTTGGTCAATTCGTGGTAGGGGGAAGCTATCCTTTGGGCATGCTTTGTTGACTGTTTTGTAGTCCATGCAAACGCGGCATTTGCCGTTCTTTTTCAGTACCACTACAGTGTTGGAAATCCACCTGGAATAGTGTACTTCTTTGATTGCTCCTGCCTCTAGTAGGTTTCCCACTTCCTCCGCCATTATCTCTGCGTGGTGGAGTGCAGATTGGCGAGTTCGCTGTATCACTGGTCTGGCAGTTGGGTGGGCATTAAGTTGATGGCAGATGAAGTTAGGTACAATGCCAGGCATGTCATACGGTGTCCAAGTGAATACTTCGATGTTAAAGGACAAAAATTCCATGATCTCTATTCTCTCGATGCTGGACAGAGACGAGCCGAGCAAAAAGAACTTTTTTGGGTACTTTTCATTTAGTTTTACCTCTACCAAGTCTTCTACCATTGTATGTTCGCCTGCCTTGCCAATGTCTACAAACAACTCGTTACTTTCTAGCTCTTCTACCATTTGTACAAACCCTTTTGTAGCCCAGCTGCCGTTTACTGTGATAAAGCACTATTTCGACATGATTTGGTCTCCTAAGACCTCCTCAATCACTTCGGTTTTGTTGGGGAACCATAACAGCTGATGGTAGGTTGATGCCACTAATCGCATGGCGTGCAACCATGCTCTTTTCCAGATTATGTTGTAAGTGGAAGGGACTTTCAATACCCAAAACTCCACCTGCTTCATCATCGTTCCTGCCTTAACTGGCAGAATTATCTTGCCCACCGTCCATTCTGGCATTGAGTTAAAGTTGACTAAGGGGGATGTTGCGGGTGCCAAGTCTCTGTCCTCCAATTTTAGTTGCTTGAAGGTCTCATAGTACATTATCTCGCAGGAGCTCCCTTGGTCGATTAGGATTCGTTTGATATCAAAGTTCTTGACACACAAAATAACCACCAGTGCGTTGTTGTGAGGGCATTGTAACCTTGCTAAGTCCTTGTCAGAAAAGGAGATGACGTTCGTTGCCTCCGTTTTTTCCCTTTTGATGGTAGGTTGTGCACTTAGTACCTCTCTCATGTGCTTAGCCTTTTTTATCATCCCTCTGAGTTCACATACCCACTCAGGTTCGACGATCCCATGTATTACATTGATTATGCCTTAGGGCGGGCCGTCGATTGGCATCCCATCTGGCCTATTGTGATCCTGGGGGGCTGGTTGTGTTCCCCCTTCAATATACTGGTCCAAGTGGCCTGCGGACACTAGTTTCTCCAAATGTTGCCGTAATGGCGTACGATTTTCAGTTCGGTGCCCCTTTTCATCGTGGAAGGTGTAGCGGTACCTCTCATCGTAGCCCCTCTGCATCTCTCCCAACTTGGCTGGCTGCCGAACGAAGGGTTCATCGCGTATCTCACTAAGAATCTGGTAGATTGGTTTATTGAATACCGTGGTTCATCGCGTTTCTTCCAATTTTTATGCTCAAGGCATCAAAGTCCACCGAGTCAATCCCGATCAAGTAAGAATCCCCAACCTCCTATTTTTCTACCGCTTTGATTTTCCCTGAATGTCATTGCCAATTTTGTGTCTCAAATCAAATCTACATGTATGCATACATATTTGTGTAAATTTGTGCTTGTGTGATTTGTGGATTTTGTTGAGTTTTTGATGATTGAGACATAAACCAAAATACATAATGGCATATATATAAATAAGTAAAAATAAAATAAAATATTTAAATAAAATAAAATAAGTAAAAATAATGGCGTACAATTTAAACAAGTAAAAATAAAATAAAATATTTATTATATATTATGGTCTAATCAAGTGATAAGACTATTTTTCATTTGATATGAGTCAAGGTTCAAGTTACCTACTTTCAACAATCTATTTTTATTTTTTATTTTTTATTTTAAATAAAAAAAAATGAACACGTGGCTGCAAAAGAAACCAAACTTCAGGACACTATAAAGGGTAGTGTAGATAGATAGATAGATATATAAACGTTAACTAGTTATAAATATTTGATGACAGTAGCACAAGTACAATCACTTTTATGCCTTTCCAAGCTTAACAATTACAAATTCAGAAAAGAAAATGAGGGGAGAGAAGAATAGTGAGGGAAAGAAAATTCTACAACATCAAAATAACCTACAGATGTAGCTTTAGTTAAGAATCATTTCTTCTTCCATCCTAATGCCTTTGTTCCCTAACCCCAAGGAATACATTTCTAATCTTGTGTAGTTCCTTGATAATATCTTTCACACTCATTCTTTCACTCGGCATTTCAGTAGAGCATGAAACTCCAATTTGGTAGACTGGTACTAGGCAGGCCTCCAGTTTAGAAATATTGGTTGTACTACTTTGCCTGCTGCTACTTGGCTCCTCTTCCATTTCCAATATGATTTGAGGATCAACGATCTTCATTACATGCTCCGGAAGACACATTTGTATGTAACTATGGAGGTTTACATTGCCCGTAAACATATTATTAGTTGGTCTTTTTCCTGTGAACATTTCCAGTAGTAGCACTTCATAACTGTATATATCACCTTGTGTTGATATGATACATCCTCAGCCATACCATACTTTGCAATATGAAATAGTGAAAAAAGTGCCGAAAATTTTTAATTTTGGTGTGAATGTTGAACAAGTAAATTGTATGTCTTTAGGTGAAAAAAAAAAACTGCTTCGGCGTTTCAAAAAAATTAAATTATGTCAAGGGTTAATATCTATGTTTGGAAACCATAGGTGTAGGATAAGGGTTGATATAAGTTGTTGTGGTAGCTAAACAAATAATAAAAAATAGTCAAAGATAGTTATCTCTGAAATAAGACTTCTATAAAATCTCGTAATTAGTTTTTAGCTCACCACAAAGTAATAATAATGAAACTATAGTATTTTTTATTTTGTCTCAATTTGGTTCAATTAATTTTAATTTTTCTTCTTCTTCTTCTTCTTCTTCTTCTTTTTTATTTTTTTTATTTTTATTCTTTATTTTTTTTATTTTAAAATGAGCACATAAACATCATATGTCATGCTTTTGTAGAAAAATTGTAAATTGTTCAACTTCGTGAGCTAACCTGAACAAATTCAATGATCATTTTCTTTCAAAAACTTTAATTGACATTATCAATTAGATCAAATTGGCACAAAATTTAAGATTATAGGTCAAAATCAAGCTAATTAAAATAACAAAAACCAAAATAATAGAAAGGTCAAAATGTAGGGACTATCGATGTAATTTGTCCTAAATTATTTTTTAATTTTTTTGTTCATAGTCTATTGTGTTATTAAGGGGTCGTCGCCAAAATCCATAAATTCAACTCCAATAACAAAGAGTCACATCATACACATCAATTAATTCCTTTTTTTTTTTTTCTCATTTTTTTTTTTTTTCTCACAATTTAATTGACATTATCAATTAGATCAAATTGGCACAAAATTTAAGATTATAGGTCAAAATCAAGCTAATTAAAATAACAAAAACCAAAATAATAGAAAGGTCAAAATGTAGGGACTATCGATGTAATTTGTCCTAAATTATTTTTTAATTTTTTTGTTCATAGTTTATTGTGTTATTAAGGGGTCGTCGCCAAAATCCATAAATTCAACTCCAATAACAAAGGGTCACATCATACACATCAATTAATTCCTTTTTTTTTTTTTCTCACAACTATTTATTCAAGTAAAATTTTTTTCCTAAATACATTTTTTTTTACCACATAAAAAAGTTAAAAAATTAAAAACCCACTAAAAAAAACTAAGTTCCTAAACGATTCTAAGAATATCTTAATTGCTCTTACTTTCTGGCTAATGAATGGAGGAAATTGACATCTGCTCTATCAAGAAGAACTTGCACCGGAGTGAAATTTTTATTTATTTCGTAATATAATTTTTATATGGAAATTAACAAAAATTATGTATTTGGAAAAAGTATTTTAAAGAGTAACCCAAAAATATAGTACATGTAGAGTGCAGATTCAAATTTAAAACTAAGAATGGTATAAACAAAACAACTCATCTTTTTTATGTTCTAAATGTTTTATTTAAAACTGATTTTTTCTTGCTTCTTGAGATATAAAATTACTAAGTTTTGGTATTCAAATTTTTTGGCATCTTCATTTTCAATTGATATTATGGTTTATTCAAGTATTTTTAGTTCTCCTTAGGTCAGACTTTCTCAGACGCCGCTATATGTATGAAAAACGCCGCTAATTCCTTTAGTGACGCTTACCACCAAACGTCGAGGACGCGGCCGCCGCTATAAGTTTATGACGCTTTAAAGCTAAATGTCGCAGGCAACGGTAACATGACGTCACACAGGCATTCAGCGACGCTTCAAAAACGTCGTAATAGCTTTTTTATTATTTTAAAAATATAACTATAGTGACGTTTTGAAAAACGCCGCAATAGATTTTTTTCCTTTTTTTTTTAAACTACTAATTTTGTAAGATTTAACTTTAAAAATATACTTGTAAAATAGCAATAATGAATAAAACTTTGTACATACATATTTCTGTGAGATTATTATTCCCTCACATCTATAATAGTACCCAATACAACATCCTTCAAGAAAAAAATCCAATAAGTTAAATCCATGCAGTAGCTGATCCATTCCTAAATAAATTAACACTCACTCTACCGTAGTTTTAAGTGTTGATTCTTGATGAATCCATGCCATTTGGAAACAGTGGTGAGGACAGTCCATGATATTGATTACCAAAAAATTATAAAGAAGATAAACATGGACATTACATTGCACATGCTCACAAAATATACAATGGTGACACAATATTTAAAATTTTAAATAAAAAAAAAAACCCATTTTTTTATTTATTCTATTTTGTGTTTTGGGGGTTCATGGCTCTTGACTGCTGTGAAGTTCCAGCATCTCATGGTTTGGGTCAACAGAGACAGCAACTCGATAGTCTCGCAAGGCACCCATAACATCACCGATATGCTCGTGAAATGCTGCCCTCAAGTGTAGCAGGTTGAGGTCCGCTTTGAATAACACAGAGCACGACATCTCAACCTTTATATATATACATATTTTAACCAAGCCAAATAGATAATGACCACACTTATTATTATTATTATTTTCAATCAATATATAGATAGACACACACAAACAAAATGGTTTAGTGATAGCAGCTAAATAGAATAGCATAGGTTTTACAGTTTTAACAAATCAATAACATGTTCATTTTCCCTCTTCTCTCTCTCTATCTCTTGCTCCTTCATTTTCTCTCTTTATCTTTCCTCTTCTCTCTATCCCTCTTTCTCCATTTTCAGCTCTTTTTTTTTGTGTTTTTTCGAAAAAAACTGTTTGGAACCGTTACGTAACGTTGCGTAACAGGCCGTTACAGCGCCGTTATGACCGCTACGGCAGCCATTATGACCGACACACCTGTGAATCTCAATCACACTGCAAAAGCGGCCGTAACGGGTGGCGGTAACCGCCAAAACCGTTACGTAACGGTTGCGGCCGTTTTTTAAAACCTTGCATTTAGCACTCCTACACTTTCAATTGTAACAGTTAATTCTTTATATTTTTGGTCAAGTTGTAATATTGCATTTTCATCCATCTGCCGTTAACAAAATTAACAGAACTTGTTAGCTTAAACATATGCGACATTTTTTTTTGTCTCATTATCACTCTTATTAATTATGTTACATAATGAATAATTATGTTACATATTTGACTTGTCTAATTACATTCCTATTTATTTATCTTAATCTGAATTATGTTCCAAACAACAATTTGTGGAGTGTTGGGGCCATTATGAAGAATTTATATTATTTACTTGACCTTAATTAAGTTTTTGTTTATTTATTTTAATTTTAATTAGGTCTCTGTTGTTGTTCAGAAGGATATTATTAACCTATTCTTGTTGGACCATATGCTAAAGTTTGAATGCAAATATTGTGGATAGATTTTTAAATTTTTTTATGTGATTATTATTGGTGCAAAGCTAAAAAAGAATTGAAGAGAGAAAAATAAAAAAAAAAATGAGTCAAAGAATAAAACTTGACATAGTCCAAACAAGTATATGGAATTCTTATTCTCGAGTTGTGGTCAATTTTTACGAAATATGGAGTTACATTTAGTTGTTTATTGTTAGACTGTAATTGTCTAGTTTGATACAATTATTTTTATATTTATAATTAATTTCCTACAGATTGACCCAAAATAAATAAATAAATAAAATCAAAGCATGAATCAATTTCCTCATTTCATTTTCAATTTTTTTCCTATTACCTTAACAAATTTGAGATACAAGCATCGTCTTAGGAGTTCGAGCCCCATCTCATTTTATTAAGCAGATTAGAAGTGTAGCTTCCAGGTTTCTTTGGCAGAATGGAAGAGGAAATGTGTGTGCTATTGGAAAAAATGAAGTTCACTCTGTTTACCCAATTGCTTTTTTCTAAGTTCTTTTCCAAAATTTCAAGGCTCCTAACTTTTTGATCCTTTGACTAGGATGTGGAAGGCACCTCTTATTAAAACTTTATTTCCCGCTGGAATCGGTGGATCATATATTGGCTGTTCATATTCCGGAAAAGCCCTCACCTGACAAGTGTGTTTGGTGTCATTCTCCTTCTGGGTCTTACTCGGTTAAATCTGGATATTTTTTGGCGCAGAATCCTAATGTTACACCTAGAGTTAGAATAGAAATCAAGACTCCTTTGTTTGGAAGAAACTTTGGATAATCCCTCCTAAATGGATTCTTTTCATTTGGGAAATGTTCCATAATATATTACTTGTTAAAGCCGTATTGGGTCGTAGAGATTTCCAATTGGATCACATTTGTGCGAGATGTAATCTTGAGGAGACGATAGGACATTTGTGTTTTGAATGTCCTTTTCCGAAATTGGTTTGGTGAGGATCTGTGTTAGGATTTGACCCAGCCAAATCCTCTCGAAATCTATTCAACACCTGATCGCTTTGCACCTTGGGTGAAACTCTGTATTAAAGGAGTTGGATGACTCGGTGTTTGTAGCTAATAACTATAAACATGCAGACTTTCTAAATAATCCAAAGTCCTTTACTGTTACTAATTCTCCTAATTGTCTGGAAATATTCATATGGTCGTCATTGATGGTTCAAAGAACCATTACGAGCAGGCATGAACAGATCCAAAATTATTATTATGGAGAAGCAAAAGTATGTTTAGGGGTATAAATTCTTATAATTTTAAATTATTTTAAAAAATAGGCAAATTATACTAACAATCCCTATAATTTGGGACTTGTATCGATTTGGTCCATGACTTTTTAATTGTAACACATTTGACCCTGAATTTTGAATCTTGTTCCAAACAAGGACAATTGAAAATACTATTGCTCAATTTTAAAGGCAAAGTAGTCAATTTAACAAAATATAATCTAATTTGATAAAAATAAATGTCAAAAAAATATTTTTTTAAAAATAATTTCTACCCACTAAAGATAAAATTATGTAAAATTGATAAATATTTTAGACATTTATTATTTTTTTTACCAAATTAATTTTTATTATGTGTTTGGATAATGATCATGTAATAGGTGGTTGTTAGACTTTTAATGTATAATCGATATATTTAATCAGTGATGCTACGTAGCTCGAAACCCCTCCCCCGAATCTCCCGAACCAAAAACGACGCCGTTTTTGGTTCGTTTTTTTTTTTTTTTTTTTTCTTTTTTTTTTGCAGATCAGAACCAGGAAGAAGGAGGAGGAAGAGGGAGGAGGAGGAGGAGGAGGGACTGGAGGGGGCATAATATTCAGGAGAGGAGGAGGCGGATGCGGGGAGGAGGAGGCGGAGGTGGAGACGGCGGTTAGAGCTGGAGCTACTGTTGTTGCTGCGACAAGCTGGCGGTGAGGCGACGACGGCGGGCGGCGAGGCTCGCAGCCCTTTTCTTCCTTCTTCTTCTCTCTTTCTCTCCCTCTCCCTCTCCTTCTTCCCCCTGCGTTTCAGTTTCAGATTGAAAATGGAGGGAAAACAAAAAACCTAATGCCCAAAACGACGTCGTTTTGGGCATTAGGGGGATTCGGGGGGGGGGAAGTCTCGAGCTACCAAACATTATTCATATTTAATATATTAAATGTTTTTAGTTTTGAATTTTTTTGATTTAATGAATTAGTTTAATAATGATATCAAAGTTGTCGACTTTTGGAAAAATAGAAACTAATTCAATGAAAATAAAAACAACCATCTATTACATGATCATCATCCAAACACATAATAAAAATTAATTTGGTTAAATAAATAAATAAATAAATGTCTAAAAAAATTTATTAATTTTACATTTAATGGGTTGAAATAATTTTTAAAAATTCAAAAATATTTTTATCAAATTAATTTATATTTTATCAAATTAACGACTTTGTCCTTGAAATTGAGCAATGATATCTTCAATTGTATTTATTTACAATAAGATTTAAAATTCATGATCAAATGTATCACAATTGAAAAGTTATGGACTAAAGTGACACAAGATTCAAATTATAGGAATCATTAGTATAATTTGCCCTAAAACTATTTAGTATAATATATGATATTTTTAAAAATTTTGGAGGTATGGCCGCGGCCACCCCACCACCTTAGATCCATCCTTGCGAGCAGGAGCAGCATGGGTCACGATGGATCAGTTTCAAAATCATATTGCAGCACGGTCTACATCTGTTTTTTTCGTTTTTTTGCATTATCGGCTACTGCAGCGGAGGCGAAGGCTTGCTGGGGAGCAGTTAAGTGGTGTGTGTGTTGCTTATATCTACACAGATTCTCAATTACTGCTCAGTGACATTGCAAATCTTCGGAAATAGCATGGGATTGGTGGTCGATAATTCTGGATATTAAACTATTATTATTTTTTTGATTTTATTTATGTTACGAAGGTTACTAGGCATGTAGTTGGTGTAGCCCATGCCAGGGCAAAAGCTGCAAAGTAGACAAAGCAGCTAAGTTTTGTAATCTTTTATTGTAGTTAAATATATATTTATGTTGCTGTGTTGTTTTAAAAAAATATATATATTACAAATAATCCCCTCAATTATTTATTGTGATTTGAAAAATTATAAATACTCTATTGTCATAATTTTTTATTTAATCGAATTAATTGAAAAAATAAAATTCTTAACTAGTCTCTTATACAATAATAAAATTATCAAAATTATTAATCGAAATAAATTTTTAATATCATTAAAAATTATTAATTGGCTTAATGATTTATTAACAAAATGGGATATTTGGTATGAAACTAAAAACTTTAATGGGCGGGATGTAATTTTAAAATTCGTATTTTAAAAAAAATTCAGGGGTGTATTTGTAATTTACCCTTAAAAAAATTAAATGTTACATTAACTTTTTTACTCACAAAAATAATAATTATAATGAATCATTGCAAAATTTAAAAAATAGTTTTAATTATAATGAATCATTGCAAATTGTTAAAAATAATTTTTTTTGAGTTCAATTTTTTATTTAGATTTTTAGTAATTTTTTGAAAAATTTACCTATAAATCCCATCTTGAGAATGGAGATCCGTTTAGTCTCAAGAATTTTCTTATAGACCAATTTATATTATTTAGAAATTGGATTTACGGTTATACCTTTATTTCAATTATGTTTCTTTTGTGTGTGTGTGTACGCGCGCACGCGCTAGAAAGATAAGATATACAATTTATGAATATCAAATTTGGGATGAATTTTCATATGAGAATCATTTTTTATTTGGAAAACATTTCAAAAGAAGTACGAAAATGAGTTGAAAATATGAGATTTTTAAAACATTCTAAAAGGATGTGGGATTTTTCAAACATTAAAAGGAATACAAAAACTCCTTACTAAGCTTTGAGCAAATGTATAATTTCAAATTGTAACACTCTAATATAACACTTCAAAAAAATTCCTTAGTGTACTTTGTCTAAATGTAACAGTTCAAAAAAAAAAAAAACTCCTTGGTGTAACACTTCAATGTAACACAAAAAAAACTATTTACTTTTTCTAAACGTAACACTCCAATGTAACACTTCAAAAAAAAAGATATGTGATTCTTCAAATCATATAAAAGGAAGTGGGATTTTTCAAATCATTCCAAACACTACAAGAAAAGGTCCTATAAAACACGGAACTTTTTGCGACGGCGCGTTTCTCGTCACAAAAAATGATCTTTTGCGACAACAGTTTAAACTGTCGCAAATAAATAGCTTTTGCGACGGTAGTTATCCCATCGCTAATAAACATACACGAAAAGGTTGATAAATACTGAAGTATTTGCGACGCCTTTGTGTACCGTTGCAAAAAGAATTTTTTTGAGACGGTAGAAATTTGCTGTCGCAAATAGTGAACAATTTGCAACGGCAAATGTCCGTCGCAAAAAAACATTAGTAAAACGGCATCGTTTTACCTATTTTTATTTATCTTTTGTGACGATTAAAATATACCGTCACAAAAAGTAACAAAATTTTTTTGTCCCGCTTCTCCCATTGTTTGGCGCTCGATCATTTTGATCTAAAATGCCTAAATCTTTGAAACAACATCTTTTTCCCCCAAAATCCCCAAACAAGCGACGACGGCGAGCAGTGGTGTGGCGACAGCAGTTTACGGCTAGCGGTGGTGTGGCGACGACAGTTTATGCCTGTATACTCTCTCTCTCTATATATATATGTATTATATATGTATCATCATCGAGTCCTGCAATGAAATCAAACTCCGATCAAACCTTTGCTGCAAACTTCCCCTCTCGCAGCTCTCTCATTCTCCGCTTACCCGAACGCCGTTTGGCTTTTCTCTCTCTTCAATCCACCAATCATGCTTCATCTCACTCCTCCATTCCCTCTCATTTCACTTCCACCGTCGGATCTCTGTCCCCTTCGATTCACTCGAACCTCACTCAACGTCACATCCTAGTCCTCAATGTCATTGCTTGCACAGTACTCTCTCTCTCTCTCTCTCTCTCTCTCTCTCTCTCCGCCTCTGTGTGTGTCTTTAATTTAAGAAAATGAATACTGGAAGACTCAATGAGTTTGCTTATTTTTACAGGTAGCAATTTCTGTGCAATACCAACTTTACTGGTTTGTAACCTTTAATTTCTGCCTCTACTATATCCTAGTTTTCTTTAACCATATCACTAATCAATTGTATTTGAAATTTGGGAGAAATTGAAGCTGAGGCTATTCAAATTGGCCATTCCTTTGGCAATATGCTGTTTCTTTTGTTTAAATATATTTGTTTCACAGTTTTTATGCAATTAATGTGGCTATTATGTGATCTGCTCAAGGCTTTCAAGAGAGCAGCAGAGTCACTAGAGAAGCTGTTAGATGTCACACGTGAAGAGCCAAAAGAGTGGAAGAGAGAGGGATGGGTGTGAGGGGATGGGGATCATCTGAGATGAAAGTCGTGAGGGAGAGAGAGGAGGCTTGATGGTGGGATATAGTGATGTTTTTTTTAAGGATATATTGTGTGATGGCCTTCTAGTGAATTATGTGAAAGTGAGATCATGGCATATAGTGATATTTTTTTTAAGGATATATTGTGTGATGGCCTTCTAGTGAATTATGTGAAAGTGAGATCAATGGTGTGAGATAGTGAGATCAACGCTTTGAATTATTGTGTGATGGCCTTTTGATCACTTTTTAAATTGCTTGACTTTTTAAAAAATTAATACCAAACAATGTCTAAGAATATGTAGTGTGTATATACTTTCTTAGTGCAAGATTTTCAGTATGATGGCCTTCTGATCACTGGGCTAGGGTTTCTTTCTAATCAAAAGGAGAGAGACAAATTTTCAGTATTTCACCTACTTTTGATGAGATTGGTGTTCCAATGTATTATGATCTTTTTTAAAGATCATGAAACCACTAATTGATTGGAGTATTGAAAGGTATCAATCACATCCAAACTCTGGCATTAACTGGTGATACATACTTTCTTAGTGCAAGGTTTATGACTTAACATGTAATCATCTTACTTAATATGTAAGATTTGGTGCTAGATCTCTTATTAAAGCAACAGAAAAAAAAAAAAAAAAAATGTGATGGTGTGACAAAGAAGTTGACATTAATAGGAAAATTAGAGAAAAGACAATTGTGAAGGTCATTGACTAATGGATACCATTAATGCATTAACAAGCACAAACATTTAGAACTAAGTGTCTTATTCATGTCAAAACTTGTCGTATTTTTTAGAACTAAGTGTCTTACTCAAAATTTTTTTAACTTAAGGAGTCTGAACGAATATGATCTTCATATTCTGTCTCAAATCAATTCATTTTAGATCCTTAAAATTTAATGGATAGCTAAATTCATTGCTATGGAATGGAAGTGTACTACTTGTTTTGAGAGATGAGGGTGTAATTATTTTCGTCTGCATTTTTTTTTTCCTGGCTCTTAAAGCCTATGATGTTCTGTGCACCTCTTGATGTTCTAGACATGTTGAATTAGTGATGGAATATTTGGTGTTTTGCAGCATTTTTATGTCCCACGTGTTGTTGTATAAGTATTTCATTTTTTATGTTCTCCCATCAAATTGGTAAATAACTAACTGGGATAAGACCACCTACCTATTTGAGAGAAATAGGACTGATAGGTATCATGGTGCATGAATACCCGTAGATATTATATTTAAAGTTACTTTGATGAGATATTTTTGTGGATGTGTGCAGAAGCGATATTTGAGGGAAACAGATGATGGATAAGAGTTTGATTGATTTGCCAAATAGGATGTCGAGGGAATACATTAATGGGATTGATGAATTTCTTGTGTTTGCCTACACCAATAGGGTTGAAGGTTCGATGATCAGTTGTCCATGTAGGAAGTGTGAGAATCGATACCATCTTGTATGAGAGGGTGTACGGGAGCATCTAATTTTGAATGGTTTTTTTAAAAAGTACAAACATTGGATTAATCATGGGGAATCTTACATATCTCTGCATGGTAATCGAGAGAATGAAACATTGGCTAATTTAGACATTAGGGATGATATGGTTGAAATGATACAAGGAGCTATGGGAAATCCACATATCGGTACAAGTGTTGAGGGTAATGAACCACAGGGGCCTGATCCCCATGCATCTGAACCCCAGCTCGGTCCAAATGCAGAGACTGCAAAGTATTTCAAACTTCTTCAAAATGCACAAAGTGAATTGTATCCGGGTTGTCAGAAGTTCACATCTTTGTCATTCATTGTTCTACTTCTACATTTGAAGGTGCTTAATCAGTGGACAGACAAGTCCATTGACATGTTGCTTGAGTTATTGAATGAGGCATTCCCGTTGGGTGTGAAACTCCCGGACTCATATTATAAAGCTCAACAGGTCACAATAGATTTGGGCTTCACGTACGAGACGTGGGATGCATGTCCCAACAGTTGCATGTTGTTTCGAAACGAGGACGCCAATCTTGATAAAGTGTCATATGCGACAGTTCTAGATGGAAACCAAATGGTGATTGTGGTTCAAATGGTCCTAACAAAGGTGGCAAATGAATAGCTGCAAAACAAATGAGGTATTTTCCTTTAAAGCCAAGGTTGCAGAGGTTGTTTATGTCATCCAAGACGGCCAAGTTAATGAGATGGCATGCAGAGGAACGAACTGATGATGGTGTCTTTAGGCATCCTGCCGACTCCCTTGCATGGAAAGATTTTGACCGTCGGAATATTAACGTTAGTAATGATTGCCAAAGTGTAAGGCTTGGCTTAGCATCTGATGGTTTTAACCCATTCAGGACGATGAACATAGTTCATAGCACTTGGCCTGTTGTGCTCATTCCATACAACTTGCCGCCATGGATGTGCATGAAGCAACCATTTCTAATTTTATCCATGCTTATTAACGGCCCGAAAGGACCTGGTGACAAGATGGATGTGTATATGCAACCGTTGATTGAGGAATTGAAAGAACTATGGAATGACGGTGTCTCCACATTTGATGCATCAACAAATCAAATGTTTCAAATGCATGCAGCTTTACTGTGGACAATTAGTGATTTTCCTGCATATGCAAACTTGTTAGGATGGAGCACTAAAGGTGAATATGCATGTCCTTATTGCAATAAGGAAACTACATCGTGTTGGTTGAAGCATAGTAGGAAACAATCATACTTGGGTCATCGCAAATTTTTACCCAGTGGCCATAAATTCTAGAAGGATAAATTATCATTTGATGGTAGTCGGGAAGTCAGACTCAAACCAAAAATTGTTGTCTGGAACTGAGATGCTGCTATAATTAGAATATGAGGGTATTTAACCCAATACAAGAGGGATGACCTTAAAGAGAGGCATAGGAGACAAGTAGATAAGGAGAAAGCTAGACATCTCACCCATAGCTGGAAGAAAAAGAGTATCTTTTATGAATTGCCATATTGGGAGCACAATCTAATAAGACAACCTCGATGTGATGCGTATAGAGAAGAATGTTTGTGACAATGTGTTGTGGACAATATTAGGGGTTGCAGGAAAATCGAAGGATGACGTTAATGCTCGGCGTGATTTACAAGATATGAATATTAGAAAACCCCTACATTTGCAGTTAAGAGGGTCGAATAAAGCTTATTTACCACCAGCACAATTCACGTTGACCAAGGATGAGAAACATTTGTTCTTGAAAGTGTTGAAGGAAGTAAGAGTTCCCGACGGGTATTCATCCAATATATCACGTCGTGTGCGCTCACATGATAAAAGTATTGGGGGTCTTAAGAGCCAAGATCATCATATTCTGATGCAGTAACTTATTCCATTGGTTATTCGAAGATCGTTACCGAAGAATGTAATTGAACCCTTGATTGAATTAAGCAATTTCTTTAGACAATTGTGTTCCAAAGCGAATCGTGCGACAGATTTGCAATATATTCAAGATCGTATCGCCGTAACACTTTGTCATCTAGAGAAAATATTTCCTCCGACTTTTTTTGATATAATGGAGCACTTGCCTATACATCTAGCTAACGAAGCATTATTGGCTGGAGTGATTCAGTTTCGATGTATCCAATTGAGAGGTATCTTCTTACTTTGAAGTAATATGTGCGTAATAGAGCTCATCCTGAAGGTTCAATTGCTAAAGGATATCTTATGGAAGAATGCATGAATTTTTGTGCACAATATCTCAATGATGTGGAAACCAAATCTAGTCGATCTGTGAGGAACTATAGTGGTGATGATAATCTGGGTCATGCTGTTGGTGAAAACACAAGCTTTTATCTTGATAATACTTCTTGGGTACAAGCTCATCGGTATATCTTATTCAATACAAGCGCGGTTCAACCATTCATAAAGTAGGTTATGTCACTCACTCAATATTTTATTATGTTTTATTGAATTTTGAACCAATTTTTTTGTAATGACAAATTTTCAATCTACACAGCAAACACCTTGAAGTACTTAAGCTCAAAATGCCTCGTGTCGACGATCATCAGTTTCGGCATGAACATTTTGAAACTTTTCACATTTGGTTCAAGAAACATGTATGTATTTAAGTCTACAGATTCTAGTTACCTAAGTTGAACTACATTTTAAATTTTACATTTTTGTTTTAAATAGGTTCAAACTTTGCGAAGGACTACTGATGTCACATTTTCTAAAGAGATTATTCTATTGGCAAATGGTCCTCATAACCTGGCAAGGAGGTTCAATGGGTATATAATGAATGGGTTTCGGTATCGAGTAAAGGCCATGGATGACCGTCGAGCCACACAAAATTGTGTTGTAGCTTTGAAGGTAGATACCATAAGTTATGCTAGTCGGAAAGACAAGAATCCTCGTGTGGGGTCTGTGTACTATTATGGACAATTGACAGATCTTGTTGAGATTCTATATTCCAATGAGAAGAAACATGTATTGTTTAAGTGTGATTGGATTGACAACATTCACAGAAAGAAAGAAGATGTCTTCAATTTCACGTTGGTCAACTTCAATCATTTGTTGTACTGAAATGATCGAATTACCAATGAACCTTTCATCTTGGCGTCCCAAGCAGAGCAAGTTTGGTATGTTGCAGACCTATTAGAACCAGACTAGCAAGTGGTGGTGAAGATGTCTCAAAGAGGTTTATTTGATATGAGTTCGACTGATCCACAAATCGAGCCATATATGAGCCAACAATTTGAAGAAAATATAATGCTTCGTGATGAAGAAGTTGGTTGGGCGAGGGAAGTCGCAGAAGGGAAAACAGTTGATGTTCAAATAGACTGATATTTAATCAACATTAGTAATTGAATTAAGGCCAAGGTTGTAGTTAATCATCAATTTCTTAATTTGCTTTGTCTTTGTAATTGTATTAGTTCAATTAATGTCATATTATAGTTGATTCAAAACCATTTTCTATGTTTCTAATGTCAATTAATGTTATATTGCCTGTAGATTATTATGGGAAGGAAGAGGAAGCCTAATCATCCCCTGCGCATGATGTCCGATGTGGTACATAACAGGACATCAGTAGCACCACCATCAGAGGAGGCATCACATCGACCACCATCGGAGGGACTATTAGTGCCACCACCATTTGACCAGCCATCGCAGCGACCACTATTACTGGTACCACCATTAGAGGAGGCATCCCAGTGACCACCATCAGAGGGGCCATTAGTGCCACCGCATCGACCACCATCAGTGGCACCACAGCAGCTATCATGTACTAAGCCTCCACGCCTACCATCGGTGCGTCCACCATCAGTGGCACCACAGCAGCTATCATCCCGACTAGAGTCATCATCTTATGAGCTATCCGCAGGTATATAAATTTGCTTTGATTTGTATGAAAACTATTTAAATATACATTTATTTATTCTCATTATATATAACTTGTTTATTCTCATTGTATTTTCCAGACCCTTCGACTTCTTCACAGTCCACCTCAAGTTTAAGAATTCGATTTGTATTGACATTATTTAAATTTGCATTTGTTTAGTATCATTGCATATTGTTTATTGTTATTGTATCTTGCAGGTCATGTTAGTTCTTCATCAACCTCGACTAGGCGTGGTAGAGGATGTGCAAAGGGCATTAGGGAGTGGGGTACTAGTACAAAATTGGACATACAATTTGATGAAAATTATTGCCCAATAGGGGATAACGTGTTTAAGTTAACTACTCAACTTGGCATTATTGTGCGGAATGGTAACATTATTCCTCTTACTTTTCTTGACTGGAACACTGTGCCTGATGATATTCTTGATGCTATCTGGAAGGATGTGAAGGTAAAAGTATATTTTTGTCCAAAAATTCAAATTCCAAAATTGGGTTATTATTATTTAAACTTTGAAATTGTGTTTTATAGGACAATTTGAATATATATCCAGACAAGTATAAGCCAATCTGCATGAAAACCTGCAACAGCATATGGAAGGATCACAAGAATAAGATTAAGACCAAGTATTTCAAGCTTAGAACTTCTGATCCTAATCTGAAGGATGATGTTCCTTTGCACATTGTGCCAAGCCAGTGGGAAGAACTTGAGGAGCATTGGCGTACTTCTAAAGCTGAGGTATACAAATAAGTTATATGTATGATATTTAAACATACAAATCATATTTATATACTTACATTTGTTGAACCTGTTATAGAAAATTGCAACTAGGAACGCTAAAAATCAGCGAGCTCACGGCATAGCTCATACCACATGGCGTACTACTTTCACTCAGATACGGCATGAGGTTTATATTTTATTGTTTTATTTTTGTATATAAATAAACATTGTATATTTTCAAATTATTTGGATTCTAATTTTCATATTTCTAAAAAAATCTAGATCACCAATAAAGGGGAGTCTACTGACAAGATGAATGTTTGGCTTATGACACGTAGAGCAGATGACCTTGAGGTTGTCCAGACCTTGGTAGTTTCCAAACACCTAACATTGTATTTAAAGTTTATTTTTTATTTTTTGTGTGTCAACCATCTTAATTTGACATATACTTGTGCGTCTTATTCAATACATGATGAGTTTAATCATCAAATCTCCATGCTACCTGAGGATTGTCAGACTTTGGAGGCTAGGAATGCCATTTTCCATGAGTTGATAGGTCATGACGGACATGGATATTGTCGCACATACGGGAGAACTGTGCCTCGGAGAGCGGTGTATAAAGATGGTGCTGGGCCATCACAGTTAACACCCCAGCCATCGACTATTGTTCAGATCACCCAGCAGGTTCGTGCGGAGCTAAGAGATGAATTGAGGGAGGAGCTGAGGAAGGAGATGCGAGAAGAGTTCTCTACACATTTACAGTAGATGAGAGCTGAGATGATGGCCTTTGTGTCACAGGGGGCAAGTGTGGATCCCAACAGGCAGGTTTGATATAAATTAAATTGTTTAATAGTTAAATTTTCACACAACATATATGTACATATGTATAATAAAATTCGAATATGATTAACACATTATTTATTAACTATCATATGTTCCTGATGCATCGAGTGTGTAACACCCTCAGAATACTACATAATCCCATCATTTAACAGTTCTATATTCATGATAGATAATCACATTTCCATACGTACATCAGAGTTAATATTACAAAAGGGTATTTCATATATATTCCCAAATGTTTATAAAAATAATAGAATGCCCTGAGGCTTACAAGTATTACCTGGTTACACAAAAAAAGAGTTCTAACTCTTTTACAAGTAAAGCCCTCGGCTTAGATATACATTTAGGTACAAATATAGCAAAACAACAAAATGAAGCCTTCAGCTCCAAAACCTCCCAAGTTATACCCTTGGAGTGGTATATCGCCTGTACTTGAAAAATGGTGTCCCAAGTAGGGTGAGCCAAAGTCCAGTAGAGATATGCTAAACCAAATATGAGAAATAATTAAAACATTAGCATCTAATAAATGTTCACCACATGTACATCGCTTTACACCGTTTCTATAACCCATCAACATTGATATTCATTTTTCAACCCAGTTCATTTCTATTTCCAATTCACTTTATTGACATGGTTCATTTATCCAAGTAATTCAAATGAGACTATAACTCATAAAGACAACACTTCAATTCATCAACAATTCAAAATGAGACTACAACTCATAATATCAACACTTCAACTTATCAACATCATTCAGATGTATATAAGGTTTCGGGACTTTTACCATGGACACTCCGGCTAACTTGTATTATCAATGGAGTCTATCCCCTATCTCATCCCAAACAGTGGAGTATGTAACCCCCCCAAAATAATACAATAAAGATAACTCATATGCGGAATAAATATGAGAAACAACATACTTTCATATGTCAGAGTTCACTGTTTAACAACCAGTTAAATGCCATGTAGGCTTACATGTTTCCAAGTCATTGCTTGGTTACACAAATTGAGTCTCGCTTGTTACATCTTAAGCCCTTGGCTTTACAAATAATAAACATACACACATAAGGCATAATTAAGAAGCTCTTGCTTCCTAAAACTCCATCTACGCTATTGCCTTGGAGGAAGCATCTCACCTGCATCTGAAAAATGGTATTCCCATATATGGTGAGCCAATAGCCCAGTAAAAATAATCTAACACAATTTATGAGATTTAACAAAGGTATAAATACCACATACATAAACAATACCGATCCTGAAACATCCACAAGACCTACATATCCATATGCCACTAAGACTAACCTTATTCCATTTTCCTTTAATTTCATTTCCAGTTCATGTATGTTACTCAATTCATGAGTTAAATTCATTATCTTTCAACAATCAAAATGAGACTACAACTCAATGATTTTCCAATTATGCAAAACTCACATAAACACTTCAAACCTGCCATTTTACGGATATTTCGTTCGAAGGAATTGGCACCCATTTATATATAAAATTTCGGGTCTTTCACCAGGACACTCCGGCCAACTTGCTTTAAATGGAGTCCATCCCCTTTCTCGTCCCAAACAAATATACATATACAATGTATTTATAAACATAATTACATATGGAGTACATCCCCTTTCTCCTCCCAATAAACATATATATACAATCTATCTATAACATGGTCATATTCAATGACACCAACAATGGATTAGTATTAAATCGCCTAATCCTCATGTAATTTCTACAACAATCATAGCTATCCTCCACCGATAGCCCAATGCAATTATTTCTAAACAGATATTCAATCTCAAGATAAATAGTTTATTCAAAACTTCCATAGGTGAGATAATACATATCCAACATCACCATTTATAATTACAACCTTTCAATCTCACGTTTTCAATGTTAATCCCAATTATTTATGCAAAATAATAATTTAATCAAAATTAGGGCAAAATCCCTCATTTCACCAAATATCAACCCAAACACCAAAATCAACTATTTTGGCATAACATGATCTTATATTCAAGCCTCATACTCGTTTACCTCATATTCATCAAAACCCCTCTTTTCATTTCACACCCCAATCCTAGATTGGTCCAAACCACAACCAAATCTCATTATCTATAGACAATAGCAAATAACTAAGCTAAAAACCATATTAGAGTGTAGAAAATCCCTACCTCAAGTTTGAAGAAGAAACGAGTTGAAACCCAAAAATCAACGATGCCTAAACTCGATCTCCACCGCACACAACGTAGCTGTCACGACCCAAACCCGCCCCTATGGGTTTAGCACCGTAACCGGCCAGTAATCCGAGATTACCGAAGGCCTACTTAACAATAAAACAGTAAGACAGAGTACAGGGGCTGGCGAAAGCCAAAACAGTAATTAAAAGATGTCCAATGAGTTGTGACAGTCTGTATGCAAAAAGACTTTTCATAACATATTCACATTGGAAACAAAAATAGTATGTACATACATCACATATACAATCATCCAGGGCAGGGACCTAATCCCTATTCACAGTACAGTACAGGTACAGTCAGTCTATACAGTAATACAAAACAGAGACAAAAATAGGGAAATCTAAAACACCCCAAAACAGCCTTGGCTTGAACAGATCTGGAACCTCGTAGTGAGGCACAAAGGTTGGCTTGACAAAACAAGAGCTTAGCCTAATGCTCCTAGCAGCGGTCCGATGCCTGTACACCTACATATATATATGAGCAGTGAGTTAAAGCCCAGTGAATGACATATGCGTAAAGAGGTTAAGAATGAATGTCCTTTCAGTATGAAAAACAGTCATTTATCAGTATATCAGTAATTCAGTTTGTGGCTCATATCTCATGCCATAACAATCATTCAGAAACTATAGTAGTCATATGCGGTACATCCAATAGCAAAACAGTATAGTAGGTCTTAACAGACCAAGCAGTCAGTTGATGGCCATCATATCAGTAAACAATAGTGGTTCCAGCATGGGAACCGACAAAGATCTCTGTGACAGTAGCAGTACAGTACAGTAACAGTAAATTGCTATGGATGCCACGAATACAATTCACAAATAGGACAAACATTCATTCAGCAAGAAATATCATTTCAAAAAGTAGTACAATTGTTCATTCAGAAAATATTCATGATTGAACATATCTTTACAACATTGTTACTCACAAAGCACTGGGCTATAAGTGGCTAGAGCGTCCTCGGATGCCAACCCTACACAGTTACAGAACAAACACACACTAAGCTACACAGTTGGGAAATAATAACTTAATCCCTAATTTGCCTCGGTGTGGTTCTACATCAATATCCTCATTAAGATGCCTTAAACATGCCTTAGGAATGCCTAGGATGGAAAGAGGAAGCAAAGATGTACTTAAAAACACTTTTCAAATTTTGCTGAAATAGGGATCCAGGCTCGAGCGTGGATTTCTACACTCGAGCGGACATGCAGACAAAGAGGCTCCGCTCGAGCGTGACTTCCTACGCTTGAGCGGACTGTAAAACATGGCAAAAGTGCTGGATGCATAAAATTCACGCTCGATGGGCGCTCGACCTACGCTCGAGCGTGAGACACAAGTCCTCGCTCGAGCGGACTGTAAACACATGCAAAGTACTGGATACATGCATTTCACGCTCAAGCATCACTTTTCTCGCTCGAGCGGACTGCATGATCTCAGAGTGTACGCTCTAGCATGGAGTTCCTCGATCGAGCGTGAGTCCAAATTCTGGAAATTCTAGATTTGAACCTCAAGCTCAAAATCGACTTCTAAAGCATCAAATCCGATCCTTTTGGGCTAATTTTCTAGAAAACACTTTAAAACTCATAATATGACATGTTTCAAACATCAATTTGAGAAATCAAAGCCTAAAGGTAGTTCAATTAAACACAATTTCAAAGAAGTTTTCATGAACATGAAGAACAATGCAAATTCAACACATGCATGGGTTCCTAGGAACTCCAATTCTACAAAGCAAGATCAAATGCAATGTTTAACTTCAAAACATGGTGAGTTCATGGGTCAAGACCAAAAATATGAACATGCATGAAGAAATCCTCATGAAACAACTTCAAAACTCAACAATATGGACATGCATGCACGATACAAGCTTCAATTCAACAATTTAAGCCATAACTTGGCTCTAAACTCCAACAATCCTCTAAACCATGCAAGAATCAACCCAAAATATGAACAAGAAGGTAAATTTCCTACCTTAGGTCTCCAATTACAAGTGTAGAAGCTCAATTATGCAAGACTCATTCAATTCCTTTAATTTCCAAGCAAAACCTTCAAGTTGAACTCAATTTCTCTCTCTCTCTCTCTCTCTCTCTCTCTCTCTCTCTCTATCTCTTAGTCGGTTCAAGCTCTCAAAATGGCTGAAGAAGTGTTGTGACAAAAGTGTATGAAGTGTGATTAAACAAGTCTTAGAATTGTCCACTAAGTGGCAAAATGGTAGATAAGTCTAACTTAACGAATTTAGCTTTATTTAATCTAATTTAATCATACCAAATCACATTTCAATTAAACATGCCATAAAATCACATAAATTCTAATTAGCACATATCACCAATCAATTTCGGGTTCGGCCGCCGATAAGGCCTTCAATTTACAGTTTAAAATGTAATACATGAACAGATCATTTAACAGTCAACAAATAGAAATGCACTTAAGCTATACACTCAATCAATCAGTTCAGGATTTCAGTCAATCAGTCATTTAACATGCTTAATCATAGATTAGCACTAATCAATGGTGAGGGTTGTCACAGTAGCCCTCGCCTAGATAACCAACTTTGATGAAGGGCTTGGATCTAAATCCCAATGGATTTGGAGAAATCAAAGATCTTCTGAGGTTTTTGGTAGGAAACATAGAGAGAAGGGAGAGGAAACGTTTTTAGAGAGAGAGAGATATACCAAAAAGTGACATTCAATAAGCCCAAAAAAAGAAGAAAAGGAAAAAATTCCGGATCTACTTAACTTCCCGCACCTCCAGCTGCACCTGCCTTTTTAGCAATGTGCTTCAGCCCCCCCCTGCCCTGTTTTCTGCACGTGCGGCCTCATTCTCCGCACATGCGGACTAGCTCTGATACCAAGTTGTAATGCCCTCAAAATACTACATAATCCCATCATTTAACAGTTTTATATTCATGATAGATAATCACATTTCCATACGTACATCAGAGTTAATATTACAAAAGGGTATTTCATATATATTCCCAAATGTTTATAAAAATAATAGAACGCCCTGAGGTTTACATCTTTCCAAGTATTACTTGGTTACACAAAAGAAGAGTTCTAACTCTTTTACAAGTAAAACCCTCGGCTTAGATATTCAGTTAAGTACAAATATTGGCAAAACAACAAAATGAAGCCTTCAGCTCCAAAACCTCCCAAGCTATACCCTTGGAGGTGGTATATCGCCTGTACCTGAACAATGGTGTCCCAAGTAGGGTGAGCCAAAGCCCAGTAAAGATATGCCAAACCAAATATGAGAAATAACTAAAACATTAGCATCTGATAAATGTTCACCACATGTACATCGCTTTACATCGTTTCTATAACCCATCAACATTGATATTCATCTTTCAACCCGGTTTCATTTCTATTTCCAATTCACTTTATTGACATGGTTCATTTATCCAAGTAATTCAAATGAGACTACAACTCATAAAGACAACACTTCAATTCATCAACAATTCAAAATGAGACTACAACTCATAATATCAATACTTCAACTCATCAACATCATTCAAATGTATATAAGGTTTCAGGACTTTCACCCTGGACACTCCGGCCAACTTAATTATCAATGGAGTCCATCCCCTATCTCCTCCCAAACAGTGGAGTACATCCCCTATCTCCTCCCAAACCATAGAGTACATCCCCTATCTCCTCCCAAACAAAGATACATATGCAATGTATTTAAACACTTTATCATATACAATGATTAATTAGTGCACATATTCAATGTGTTATTCCAATTGTCATATTCAATGACATATTCCAATTGATTAGTTTCAGTTTACCTAATCATAATGCAACTCTACAACAATCATGGCTATCCTCCACCGATAGCCCAAACAGTTATTTCTAAACAAATAATTAAATTTATCAAACAAATAAATTAATACATTTTCCACAGGTAAGCGATTTTCAATCCAACTATACCAATTTATTACATTTTCCCCCAATTTTATCATTTCCAACTCAGTCATGCATTCCCATAATTAATTTCATTATTTTGACAAATAATTTATTTAATCCCAATTAGGGCATTTTCCCCTCTTTCTCAAATAACACTTCTAAGGATTAATTTCATCAATTGTACACCCATAACCCCATTTCAAAACCTCACATTCGCAATAGAGTCCAAAACCAAGAACCCCTCTTTTATAATCTCAAATCAAACACTAACTTTCCAAAATCCCTACATTTATACAAATGCCCAACATTTATGTTAAAACTCATAAACAGGAGTAGGTTATCCCTACCTCACGTTTGACGAGGAAACACGCAAAAATTCAAATTTTTGATTTTGTTGGGTTTCGATCTCCACCGGTCAACACGTTGCTCTCACCAAACTTTTCATTTTGATCTTCAGAACTATGGTATTAAACCGAATAGATGTTGGTGGATCATAGCTCCAACGAAGAAGTCCTAGTAATCCAGTCATCTTCATTGACATCCTCAAAGTGATGAGCAAATGCTTTATGGCAGAAATGATGTACAAAAGAAGGTTATCTGGTTTCATCCACTTGGATATCTTCTTAAGGAGATCCATGTAGTTTTTCATATGCTCAAGCATTTCAATGGAAAATATTCTGCTATAGGATGCATCCATATCAAATGTGCCAATATCTGCAACAATGACCTCCAAATTTTGAAGCTGAAGATCCCTATGAAATGAAGCATGCATGGTAATATTGAGACTGCTCCTCAATATATGCTCTCTGCGTCGTTGAGTTGCAAAACCCTATAACCTTGCAATTACTATACTTCTGTGCAATGCACAAAGAAAGTGATCCCCACCCACATCCAACATCGAGAACAGAGTGGCCATCTTTTATCTGTGCCCTCTCACAGTACAACTCTAACATTACTATCACGACCCCAAACCGCCCCTAGTAGTTTGGTGCCGTGATGGCCAGTAATCCGGGATTACCGAAGGCCAACTTACAAATTTCACACACAATCAAGGTACAATTATATGGGGCTAACAAGTACGGAAGCGATTTATACAAACAGATTAGTCCATAAGAGCTGTGCATAAGTCAAATGAGATAGCAATCATCTGCAGATGGGTTACAACTCAATTTCGAATGAAGCAAAGTACAAATTACATCTTACATATTAAAAAAAGGGCTTCACAAGCCGACATGAACAAAATACATGAAATACAGCTAGAAGCAAAATCTTCAGAATTGCCGACATCCTCACTGCCGACATAACATGTATACAAAACACACATCTTGATCAAAAGGCTTCTCAAGCCGACGTATGCAACATACAAGTATTACAAATCGAGAAGCATAATTTTCAAGACTGCCGACGTTATTACAGGTTAAGCCGACATAATCAAAATCCAAAATAAGCTCCAGAATCACATCTAGGCGTCACCGCCTTCTTGCTCATCACCTACATATATATAGAGAGGGTGAGCATGGATACTCAGTGAATGGTATAAATAATAAAGGGGTTTGCATGAATAATAGCCGAAGTCCTTTCAAAACAATACAAGACAAAACTTTATATATAACAAGGAATGGACCTCGTCCATCTAACAGATCTTCAAAGCTTCAAGGGACACTTACTAGCATCACATATTACAAATAATAACATTCCGGCAAACGTATCCACGCGGTAAACCGTCTGTGGCAAAACAAGACAAAGCAAGAGAGGCATCTCAAACAAGGGTGCTACAAAAGTTTAGAGTCCTCTAGCACAAGGGACTTTCAAGACAAGATGTGCTGCGAAAGTTTAGAGTCCTCCAGCACGATAGAGTCCTCTAGTACAAGGGACTTTCAAGACAAGATGTGCTGCGAAAGTTTAGAGTCCTCCAGCACGAGGGACCTATGTTACAAAGGCCGATAGCCCTTTAACACTAGAGTACAAATCGAGGGTGCTACAAAAGTTTATAGTCCTCCAGCACAAGGGACTTTCAAAACAAGATGTGCTGCGAAAGTTTAGAGTCCTCTAGCACAAGGGACTTTCAAAACAAGATGTGCTGCGAAAGTTTAGAGTCCTCCAGCACAAGGGACTTTCAAACGGGATGTGCTGCGAAAGTTTAGAGTCCTCCAGCACAAAGGACTTTCCGAGAAGGTCATCAAGACAAGATCATACTTGATATACAAAACAGGGACAATTATTCATGCTTAACAAACACTTTCAAAACAAAGCAAAGCAAAGTCTTTATCAAAACGTATAACATAGCTTTATTAAAAATACCACTCACCTAGTTCTTCAAACGTCGGGGTCAAGGCAAGTCCAAGTCCTACAAACACATGGCAAAGCATA
>NW_021024992.1:111610-123131 GCF_004153795.1 Camellia sinensis | reverse complement strand
TTAGTGCATTGTGTATGCCATGTTACCTCGTGCATCGTGTATGCCATTTCATAGCATTGTGCATGCTAGGTTGTATATTAGTTGCATTTATGCATCTCATGCATATTGCATTGTGAGGTCTAGGCCGAGGTCCCACACCTCCTTGCCGAGGTGTAGCCTCGATGGCCACATTCAAAAGCGAAGTCGGGAAAATCTGGGTTTCCCTCTTGATAAACATGAAGAACATGAGTATGAAGAAGATGAACGCAAAGATCAAAACTTGTTATTACAAAAGCTGAGATTTCATGCTATAATTTCAAAAACATGGACCTGGGTACCCACACTCAAGGATCTTATCAAAACAAACACAAAAGCATAAGCCTTAATGCAAACTTTCGGATCAAACGAGGCTTTTCTTCAAAAACACATGAAAATCGTTTTCTCTTTCTAAAACCAACTTTAAATCGATGAATGCCGTGTAGAACAGGTTTGATCGTGCAATGCAGCTAGATGATCAATAAGAAAAACAAGGATAGGTTAAGATTCTAACCTCAAATCTCGAATCTAACGGCTCAAGCTCCAACGATCAAGCTTGGAAGTTCTCTCTCTCTAGCTCAAACTTCCATTCTTCTTCCTAGAGTTTCTCTCTCTAAAAGGCAAGATTGATACAAAAAGATATGCTCCTCACGACAATCACTGACTTAATCCCTCTGTCGAGACACGTGGCATCGGCTGATTGGCTCTACTCGAAAAGGTGACTGACTTGACAAGACAAGACCAAGACAAAGTGTACTCAACAAGCTAAACAACAAGAGTACTCCGGCAAGTGATGATCTCGGTTAAGGGCAAAGCTTCGGCAAGCAGGGTAACAATGACATCGGCTTGGAAGGACAACACTTGACTAAGCTGTGCCACACCTTGGCCTAGATGTGCCACACCTCGGTCTAGGTCATACCATTCCAGGAACAAAATCACTCATGCAAGGATCAAGGATCCAAAACGCCTAGATATTAACATCTCGGCCCAAATGATGCACATCTCGTCCTAGGCGACGCGCACCTCGGCCTAGATGGTGACATCTCGGCCAATATGCCAAGGTGAAGGTGGAGGTTAACCAAAGGGGTTCCAGGATAGTTCTAAATGATAAAGGTCTCGAAGGTGTCTAGGCTTAAGATGACCTCGGCAACACACCAGTCAAGAACAAAGCATGCAAGCAATCATTCAAGCAAAACAAGACAAGATTTGCAAATGCACATATTGAAACAAGATCATCCATAAATGTATGCAAGTATGACTAAGTCAAGATGAGGGTTGTTACAATTACTTTCTCAGCATCCTCTAAGGTCTTTGATGCATCAATAAAGAGACCACAGCTGTATTTGAGTTGCTTTCCAAGAACAAGTTTGAAGAACGAGGTAGGTAATTCATAATGTTGAGATTTTGCAATCTCAGTCTTGAAGTCAAATTCAAACCCAATATGTTTCTCCATTTCCTTAGCTATAGAGTGGAGATCAAATTTGATATCTGTCATCATCAAATCCTGAACGCCAGGATGTTGCACCTTGACTACAACATCAGTTTTATCACCTTTTAATCTTGCTCGATGCATCTGTGCAATTGAAGCAGAACCAATAGGATCAGCATCAAATCTTTCGAACAATTCATCAACACATTGACCCAACTCATTTTCAAGCACAGCTTGGATGGCATCAAGCAGGGTTGCAGGAGCTTGATTACATAGCGTAATGAGCCTTCTAACCCATGCAGCTAGGGCCAAGTCAGGCTTCCCAATGACTTAGGCAACCTTGAAAAAAAGCCACCAAGGTCAGAGCACATGTGAATTAGCTCGTCAACAGCCAACTCATGTTGTCTTTCCCACATAGCCTCTTGTTTCTGCACATCTTTCTCGAAACTCACTCGAAGCTGAAACACCTTGTAACCAGCGTAGATATCAGTAGCTCGAAGCCAGAATTGAAAGGAGCATTGCCATGGACTGAAGTGGGTGGAGAGCTTCTTTTGAAATTCGTTGAGATTAAGATAATCCATTCTCTCTCTCTTTCTCTCTTAAAAAATATTCCTTACACCTTTTTTGAACCCCACTCCAGCACCTCCTCTTTTCTTTTATCATTGCGTGCTTCCCTTTTTGAATCAAGAAGCATCTTTCCTCATATTATCAATATAGTTGGCAGCCCCATACACTAGTGCCTTCATTATTAACCACTAAAGAGATATATATATATATATATATGTATTTATTTTTTTATTTTTTTTATTCTCGGTCATCACAGAGTGGCCACTCGGCATTTAGGGAATCTGTGGGAGATGAGAATCCATATACATCACCATCAGAAGATTAGGTATATAATGTATCTTTCTATTCTAAGCTAACAATAACCATAAATTAATTGTACACAACCCAAAAGGATAGAGGTGAGGCACGAAAGTTGGTACACACGACCGCCTAGGCACGAAAGACTTGTGGGAGAAGACGAGACTCCAATCGGGTTCCTGGTTTGGGAGTTAGAGTCGAATTTCAGTCTAGGCAAACTAGTTCATTAAGAAATTTGAATTCGAGGCGTTGTTGCCCCAAAATCACCAAATGGGGTCAGTTTAGCACGAAACTTGGCACACACGACCGCCTAGGCATGAGAGACTTGTGGGAGAAGACAGGACTCCAATCGGGTTCCCGGTTTGGGAGTTAGAGCCTGATTTCACTCTAGGCAAACTAGTTCATTAAGAAATTTGAATTCGAGGTGTTGACGCCCCAAAATCACCAAACGGCGTCGGTTTAGCAAAAAATTGGCACACACGACCGCCTAGGCACGAGAGACTTGTGGGAGAAGACGGGACTTCAATCGGGTTCCCAGTTTGGAAGTTAGAGCTGGATTTCACTCTAGGCAAACTAGTTCCTTAGGAAACTTGAATTCGAGGTGTTGATGCCCCAAAATCATCAAACAGGGTCGGATTAGCACAAAACTTGGCACACACAACTGCCTAGGCACGAGAAACTTGTGGGAGAAGACAGGGCGCGAATCGAGTCCCCGGTTTAGGAGTTAGAGCCGGATTTCGGTCTAAGGAAACTAGTTCCTTAAGAAATTTGAATTCGAGGTGTTGACGGCCCAAAATCACCAAACGGTGTCGGTTTAGCACGAAACTTGGCACACACGACCGTCTAGGCACGAGAGACTTGTATGAGAAGACGGGACTCCAATCGGGTTCCCGGTTTGGGAGTTAGAGCTAGATTTCTGTTTAGCCAAAATTATTTACTTAATTATCTTTGTAATTATATAGTAGTTAATTTTTTATGTTTTTTTGTAATTAAAATATTAACACATAATTATATTATCCTTAACTATTTTTATTTTTTATTTTTAGATATTTCTGAGTAGCAGTTTGCTTCTTGTGGAATGCAGGCGTGTGAAGATTGCGATTAACTTTTGTTTTTGTTACCCACGGAAGAATCATGAGGGAAACTTTTGTTTTTGATTTACGTTATTTTGAATTGTGAACAACATTATGTATTTAAACGTTGTATATGTACTACGCAATATTATGTAGTGGGATAATTTTGCTAATGTGTTGTTATGAATGCAAGAATATATTTTATTATGGATGAATTGTTATTTTTATACTAAAATTTTTATATTATTATGTAATTATTGGCTTCTTTTTCAATTATTTTTCATTTAATACAGGTAATTTTAATACAGTTTTTTTTTTTTTTTTTTTTTTTTTTTTCCTTTAGGCACGGGCTTTTTTTTTTTTTTTTTTTTTTTGAGACGGCACCACATTGCCATTGCAAAAGATATTGGCAAAGTTGAAACAAAAACCTTTTGCGACGGTATTCTTTGTCGTCGCAAATAATCTTTTAGCGACGGCATGTCGTGCTGTCTCAAATAATTTTTTAGCGACGGTAGTTTTCCCGTCGCAATAAAAACACTTTAGCGACGACATTTTGTGCCGTCGCAAATAACACTTTTAGCGGCGGCAACACAATGTCGTCTCAAAAAATCTCAAATTTTTACATATTAATGGCGACAGCAGAATTCCGTCACAAAAAGGCAACTTTGCCGTCGCAAAAAAAGGCGACGGTATTGTGCCGTCGCTAAAACCTTTTAGCAACGCCCTTTGTTGCGACCCCCCACTTGTTGTCGCTAAAAGTCAGTTGCCGTCGCAAAAAAGTTTTTGAGACGGCATTTTAGTATTTGCGACGGCATTTTACTATCACAAAAAATTGAAATTTTTGTAGTGAAAAGGAGTACAAAAATTTCGTAGTAAGTTTTGGACAGATGTATAATTTCAAACTGTGAGTGTTATGTTTTGAAAAAAATACATTAGGGAGTTTTCTAGTATTTTTGTGTGTGTTACATTGGAGTGTTACGTTTGAAATTACATTGATTTGAGTGTTACGTTTGGGAAAGGTACATTAAGATTTTTTTTCTTTTTGAGTGTTACGTTTGAAAAAAATACATTAAAGAATTTTTCAGTATTTTTGTGTGTATTACATTGGAGTGTTATGTTTGGAATTACATTGATTGGAGTGTTGCATTTGAAAAAAGTACACTAAGAAATTTTTTATATTACATTGGAGTGTTACGTTTGGAAAAGTACACTAAGAAGTTTTTGTTTGTGTTACATTAGAGTGTCACGTTAAAAAAGTACACTAAGGATAGGGATGTAATAATGGCCCGGCCCGGCCTGGCCCAAGCGAGCCTCACGGGCTCCTTTTTTTTTAGCGGGCTGGGCTGGCCTACGAGCTAAAAAGTGGGGCCGGGGGCCAGGACCAAGTCCAAGCCCACTCATAATAGTGCGGGCAGGCCTCCTTTTTTTTTTTGAAAAATAAACGATAAATATATTATCTATGTAGATTATTTATTATGAATAAAAAAAATAAAAGAAGGCTTCTTTTTTTTTTTTTTTTGAAAAATAAACGATAAATACATTATCTATGTAGATTATTTATTATGAATAAAAAAAATAAAAGAAAAATTATACTAGAGTATTTTAGTTAAAATTAATGAGATGTTTTGTTTGGTTATGTTTCATGGTGGTATTTAAAAATTATGTATGACTTATGTTTTTTTTAATTATGAACTTATAACTAAAAAAGTATACAATTATATAATTTTTTTCTTTCAAAAATGAATAATTACATATATATATATGAAAATGAAACTTTCAATATTACAATATTAAATTAATTATATAACATTTATTAAATGAATAATTTTTATTTCAAAATGAAATAAAAGATTAAAAAAATTATATTATCAAATAAAATAGGTATAGATTATTGATGATGGTAGAGCAATTGCATCATTATAGGTCAAATTCATCCTAACTAGGTTGGCACCTACTAGCCTACCAATCATTTGCGTTATACTCCATCTCAATAATCTAATACCCAAAACAAAACAAAAAAAATGAAATGAAATGAAATAATAAAATATAAATTGTTGATCAATCATCGGAGGAGACAAACATTTCAGTCGCGTTGCCCGAGGATATGTCATCCAAATCATTTTCACTATAATTTTGTCTTCTTGTAAGCATATGCATATGATCTCTGGATATCATCTGTGCCTCAACCATTTGCGGTGAAAGCCTGCTCTGGTAATCGCTCAGCACCCGTTCACCTGCACTAAAAGTTGTTTCCGAAGCAACTGTAGAAATAGGAACATTTAGTATATCATGGGCCATCTGTGAAACCACAGACCACATTTCATTTTGTTTCCACCATTCCAAAATGTCAAAATCATTGGAATCATCCACTGACGGACTTTCCAAATAACGTTGTAGTTCAGAACTACTTACACTTGTATGTTGAGATATTCTTCTACTTTTTTTATTACTTCTACTTTTTTATTACTGAAAAAACACTTAATCTCCCGCCTCGAGATGAGACTGCTAGTGTAATGTGTGTAAGTGTATTTACAGATATAGCTGCCCTGTATTCTTCAAATAATATGTTGCATGTTTGCATAATAAGGGCAAACTGTGTTTGATTGACGAAAAGACGTTCTAAAAATTATTGTAAACCAATTTCTTTACACTTATAGGATCAATTATTATGGCTAAACCTAAAAAATGAGGCAAATGATCAAAATATTTATCAAATTTTACTTTCATTGAAGTAATAATGGTTACATAATATTCATTACTCATATATTTTACGAAAACTTTAATTATTTCTGCTAGCATATGTAAAACAAAATGATGAAGTAGGAATATATATATCTATATAAGAAAATAATTTTGTTAAAGTATCAAAAACTTTTAAAAAAGTCTTTATACAAGGCTACTTGGCACCAATTAAGTTCTGTGGGAGTCAGTACTCCTCCTATTGATGTTGTTGCAAAAAATAAATATATATTACTCTTCTTTGTTTACAAGCTATTTTTAACAAATTATATGTTGAATTCCACCTACTATCTACATCTGAAATTAATTTTTTAAATGACTTATTTTCTCGTTGATAAATTTTTTTATATTCCGAAATTCGATTAGCAAAAGACATAATAGTAACAACTGTATTTTTTATTACAAGTACAAAAGTCTTGTATACATACATAGCTTCTTTAATGATCAAATTTAAAATATGAGCACAACAACAAACATGAAATAAATCACTATCAACAAGTAATTGTAAAGTTGATTTTAAATGGGCTACAGTTTGATTATAATATGCTGCATTATCTGAACTAATCGTAAATATTTTATTTTGTAAAGCCCACTCATATAATGCATTTCTTATTTCTATACCAAGCGAATGACCAGTGTATGAAAGTTCAACTAATTTAAATGAAATAATTCTTTTATTTAATTTCCAATCATTATCAATAAAAGGTGCAGTGATACATTGATATTCAAAACCATTATTTGACTACATATCAGATGTTAAACAAACTCTTCCATTCACAATTTTAAAAATGTCATATAATTCATTTTTAACATCCTCAAATTTATTTAAAATCCTGTTTCTAGTAGTATTTCTTGAAAACCTTTGTTATTGCGGTGCAAAACTTTCGTGAATCATTTCGGTAAAATCAGAACATTTATTAGTAGTAAAAGGTTGTTCTTTTTTAATAATATAATCAACTATAGAATTTTGTGCACGTATAGGATCATATGAAAATATTTGCAAATTACCAGTTGATGAACCCCTAATTGCATTTGACTTTGAATATCAAATTATTGACTTTGTAAATGTTTGTTAGCATGCCTTTTTAGATGACTGGTACCCCCTGCAGATGCAACACAAAGTAAATGTGTACAATATTTACATTTTGCTTTAAATGTAATTGTACCATCAGGTTATTTATAGATATTTTTTCAAAATGTTCCTAAACACTACTATTTCTGCCTCTAGATGATGATCCAACTGTTGGAAGAGGGGTATTAGAAGGAGAATCAACAGATTCATGTTGTGTGATATATGTATCAACATTGACATAAACATTAGGAATATTAGGATCCGTAGTAATGTAAGTAAAACAATATATAAGAATTAACAATTAGTTTAAATAATGTGTAATTACAATGAGTAAAAAATAATAATTAATATATGTGCACAAATAATTAATGAAAAAAATGAGTAGCTAATAAATGTAATTAAACTAATTAATGTTACCGACTGGCGAATGCGATGGGATACAGAAATTTAGTTTCTTCTGATAAAAGTTTCTTGTTGCACAATTACGATTGTCACTTAAGGATGGCACTTCAAAATTAATTGAGAGTTGAGAGAGATTGAGAGTTTAAGAGAGATTGAAAGAGTTTAAGAGAGAGAGAAAGAGAATTATTTGTGACATTTATTTTGGAAAAATAGGATATTTATAGTAGTTTGAAAGAGTGAAGTAAATTTTATAAAATATGTATTATATATTACCGTTGTATTAAACGGTAATTTGACCGTTTGAATCTATTTATTTATTTGTTTTTTCCATTCAATGAATGAAGAGTGAGTTGAGTGATTGTGATGCAAGCATATAGCACAAGGTAGGCTAGTAGGGGCGGCAGCAGGGCAGGCTAGAGGCAAGCAGCAAGTGTGATAATGAACCGTTTGATTTTTTTTTCCATATTCATTCAATTGCATTTGCAAGCAAAGTGAAAGAGTGTCAAGGTGATGCTGGGAGTAGGTCGCGCGGCCTAGAGAGTGGGGTCTAGAATATTATATTCTTTTTTTTTTTAATTCATTTATGGTAAGGAAATGACATTAACTGTTGTGTTATTTTGTTTGTTTTATTTTTTAATTTTTGCAAGATCAATCTTTTATTTATTTTATTTATTTATATTTTTTAATTATTTAACTATTGCAAGTTGTTTTTTATTTTTATTTTTTGAAATTTAACCATTGGTAGAGAGAGGCCGGTGCGCTGGCGCGCGCTGCAGGGCCCGATATTTTTTTGGGTCGGACTGGGCGGGCTTCAAATGGAAGGCCCAGGCCCAAGGTACTGGGCTGGGTTCAGGCCGAAACAAATCGGGCCCGCCTCGATCCTCGGGCGAGCTTCGGGCTGCCCACAGGCCTCGAGCATTTTAACACCCCTAGTAAGGCGGGATTTGTTCTAGAATGAGAGAAAATCCAGAACTTCTATAGTGTGGAACTCCCAAATGTATAATTTTACATTTGGAGAACCCACTTTTATCCTTAAAAATTAAATCTAAATGTGTAAATGACTACCATTTGTGCAATTTTCATTTTAATGGGACCTTTGGGTTCATAAGAGAAAAAAAAAGGGACTAAAAGATACAAGATCACATTTTGGGATTTATTGGTACTTCACCTAAAAAAAATTCAATAAATACACCAAAAAAATTATTAATTTTTGTATTTTTAGATTTGTTTGATAAATTTTATATTTTTAAAATCTCAATTTTTTTTTAAGCTTGAAAATCAAAATAGAGAAAAAAAAATCTGGTGAATAAAAATAGAGAAATTAACTTCTTTTAGTTAAAAAGAAAAAAAAAATCAAAAAATCACTAAAAAAATTCAATTTGTCTTTAATTACTTGAATTAAATTATATTGCAAGAGATGGATATCATTCAAAATAAATGGATAATTTCACTTTACACAACACTACTTTACATTCACCCCTTTTTTGGGAAGGTGGATTTTGTTTAAAAAAAAATAAAAAGTTATAGGAAAAGTATACTTTTGTAAAATTATTCTCTTTATTTCTCTCCACCTTATTTTGTAAAAATCTAAAAAATCCAATGTCACTTTGCACCTTAATTTTTTTAATTATTTTAATCAATCTTTTGCATTCATGTCAAGTTAATAGGGTAAAGTACACTTTTTACCTTCACATTTTGCATCAAATCTTTATTATATGAAATTAGAGCGAATTATACTAACAATCCCTATAGTTTGGGCTCGTGTCACTTTGGTCCCTAACTTTTCAAATTGTGAACGCATGTAACGCCCTCTGGTAACACCCTCAAAATATAACATAAATCAACCATTCATAAGATCCATAATCATAATAGAAAGTTATACGTTTCATTCACCAGAGTCTTCTTTTACAAAAAATGTATCACGTACATTACATATTCATAATGTTCATAACTGAAAATCAACAAACTAATGCCCTACGAGCTTATACTTTCCAAGTTGTCACTTGGTTACAACAAAAGAAGAGTACCAACTCTATTACAACTAGAGCCCTTGGCTTGAAAAGAAAACATATATACACAAAATGTAACAACAAAACAGAGCCTTCAACTCTTAAAACCTCCCAAAGCTAAGACCTTGGAGGCGCATTTCACTTGTACCTAAAATAGTGTCCCAGGTAGGGTGAGCCAAGCCCAGTAGAGATATAATGCTAAACCAAATATGAGAAATAACTAAACATTAGCATTTGATAAATGGTTTAACACTTGTAAACCAACTTACACCATTTCCATAACCCATCAACATTTACGTCCATAATTCAACCAGTTTTCATTTATATTTCAATTTAATTCATCGACATGGTTCGTTTATCCAAAACATTCAAAATGAGACTACAACTCATATGACAACACTTCAATCATCAATATCATTCAAATGTATATAAGATTTCGGAATTTCACCTAGACACTCCGGCCAACTTAATTATCAATGGAGTTCTCCCCTATCTCCTCCTAAACAATGGAGTACATCCCCTATCTCCTCCTAAAACAAAGATACATATGCAATGTATTTAAAACACGTTGTCATATACAATGAACCAATTAAAGCACATATTCAATGTGTTAATCTGACTGTCATATTCAATGACATAATCAGTTGATTTAGTTTCAATTTACCTAATCATCATGCATTTTCTACAACAATCATGGCTATCCTCCACCAATAGCCCAAAACAGTTATTTCTAGACAGATAAATAAATCAATCAAATAGATAATTTATCAACTTTTCCTTAGATGAGTGATTTATCATCCAACTACACCATTTGGTCACAATTTCCCCCAATTTCACATTGTCAAACATTTCATATTTCCACAATTGATTTCATTAATTATACACTAGTTTTAATAATTCCAATTAGGAATTTTCCCCATTTTCTCAAATATTGCACCCAAGGCCAAATTTCACCCATTACACACAAAACAACTCCATTTCCAAGACCCTCACATACCTATAGAGCCCAAAAATGGAAACCACTCTTTCATAATTTCAAACTCAAACCCTAACTTTACCCAAACTTTCAAAATCCACCATTTATACAAAAATGACCAATATTTATGTCAAAACTCATATTAAGGAGTTGATTATCCTACCTCAAAGTTAGGAGCTCAAAGGAGAAGAAGAGTTGAAACTTGAAGATGCTCCAAACTTGAATTTCTTCGGATCAAAATGAAGCCCACACAATGCTCTACCTTTTTAACAATGGGACTAGGGTAGAGAGACCCGAGATCAAGGTGTATTTTGTAGAGAGAGAGACAGCCGGATTTTGGGTTTGGAGTAAAAAGGAAATCAAAAAGTGATGTAAATCACGCTGCTGCGAACTGATTATATTTGGGCTTGCTCGAGTGAAGGAGTTGTCGCTCAAGCGACCAGACACAAAAGAACATCGCTCGAGCACAAGAAACGTCGCTTGAGCGAACAATGAAAAGCTTCAGGTCTGCAACGCAGAGCACGCTTGAGCGTAAGAATGCTCACTGGCGAAGGAACACATGACACAGGCTCGCTCGAGCGCAAGAAAAGCTCGCTCAAGCGAAGAATACCAACTTTCACGTCTAACAGAGACACATATGCACGCTTAAGCGCAAGAATGCTCACTTGAGCGAAGGGACAAAATAACACAGGCCTCGCTCGAGTGCAAGAACGCTCGTTCGAGCGAAAGCTACGTCTGAAAAGAAACCTGAAGACCCTCAATCCTTGCTCGAGCGCAATAACCTTCGCTCGAGCGAAGAACCAAATACCCAAGGCTCACTCGAGCGCAAAAAGCCTCGCTCGAGCGAGAAGCCCAAAACCTGGGCAGCAAACCATTTGTACTAACTCACCACCAACCTGTTCCAAACTCACCCAACACGTTCAAAAACTCAAATACAAAGGA
>NW_021024992.1:98700-110183 GCF_004153795.1 Camellia sinensis | reverse complement strand
ATTTTCCTCTTTTGCTTTTGCTTTGTAGTCTGGAACCCATATAGCTTCAGATAGGTCCTGATTTTACTGTTCTGACATGACCTGGGTTGAACCCTGCGGTTTTATGAAAGAACGAATCTTGTTTTGCACAGATGTGGAGAACGACACGGCACTCGGAGCGCAAAATGATTTTATTTTTGAAATTGGGAGATGAGTTTTCGACCAAGTATTGAGCCTACGACTGAACACAGCAAAACGACTCAACAAGGAAATAAAAGGCACACAACCTAGACACATCGAGTAACACTCGAAACGACTTGAAACAAGAATCGAGATAAAACAAAACAAAAGACACGACACTAAGACGTGCACAGGGAGCCTGTTTCACCGGGTAGTGTTTCCCACCCTTTCTCATTTGTGGTCCTCACATCACTTGGCCCTCAAGCTCTGTTTTTCTGAAAAAGCCCTCTTCTCACTTTTCCTCTCATCGCACGTCTCTCTATTCTTCAATCTCTCATTTTTCATCCCTCCCCTGGGTGGTTGATGGATAAACAGCAAATTGTGGGCTCGTGCCCCTAGCATTCTGCTAGATTCTCTTTCTTCCACTTACAGCTAGTGAATTCCTCCCACGGAAAGGTTGTGCTACAACTGGGTGTGTAGCAAGTCTGCAGCTAACATCAGTTGATGATGCTTTGCTGGGGAGTTTGGACGTGATAAGATCTGTCCAGATGATGGAGTGGAATATCTTGCCCTATTCTAGTTCATGCTTCGTACATTGCTTCATACCTCGTTGCTTGGAGGATGTGAGAGCTTTCTGCCCTTTGTTGTGCCATTTTCTGGCGAATACGGTGTCCTTTCCGACAAATAGAGTGCCCTTTTTGGCAAGTATTTTGACAAAGGGGAAAAGACAGAACACCTGATTCAACTGTGCCCCTAGTTCATCATTTTGACCATTTTTTGTTTTTGCTTTCTACTAAAACAGTTTTGACCAACATGAGAGTTAGATTAACATGCTTGTTCAATTTTTTGATTTAAAATCATGCAAGTTAGGCTGTGAGCACTGAGAGTTTTCCTTTTTTGGGTCCAAGAAATGGTCCAGTTTTGAAAATTGAATACTTTTCGAAAAGGTTAGTCAACTTCAGTAAAAATTCTCAAAAACTATTTTTGCAAACGACCACTGCTCAACGAGCAGGGAACCTACTCTTGAGATGCACAACTTCGGATTCGAAGGAAGATTGCCCCTTGCTTGAGGGGAACTGCATGGCAACGGAAAGTTGCCCCTTGTTTGAACGGCACCGCGCCGCATTGAATGGCAACGGAAAGTTGCCCCTTGTTTGAATAGCACCGCAGCGCGTTGTACTCAGTCCTCAGAGCGGCGAACACAACCAGACTCTCAGATACAGAGAAGGCAAAGATGACCAAAACCATCGCATGGACACAATCGATTTGGAGTGTTTTACGACTGGACTTCAGAATGAAGTTGCCTACATATCCCAAAGATGGGAATCAAGCCTCACGTAGTTCGGGGTTAAGGTACACTCGGGTATTAACCTCTCCTTTTTATGCTCTAACTTTTGCCAAGGCGCCTGTTGCGGGTTTTCGACCTTGCGAGCTTTGTTTTTCTTTTCTTTTCAATTCTTTTCATTTCTTTTTTTTTTGATTTTTTTTTTTGTTCTTTTCTTTGCATTTTTTGCTTCTCTTTTTTTTGTATTTTTCTCTTGCTCTAACTTTTGCCTGGGTCGCCCTTCCGGGTTTTCGGCCCAGCGAGCCTCTCAAGGGTAAAAGTATAGTAAGTCCATGCCAAATGGTTTTGAGATCCAGAAATTGTCTGAATCCAGGAGAATGGCTGTTGTTCTAGCTTCGCAAGCTTCTTTTGATGATATCTGATCTTCTTAATCTGACTTTCTTGCCTCTTGTTCGAGGGCTGCTTTGAATCCGGCCACGCAGGCCTCACATCGTAGTTGATCGTTGAACCTTCTGAATTCAAGTTTCAAGGTTTGGAAGCGAAGGGGTTGAGTCTCGAGGCTGAGAGCGATCCTAGGCTGCACAATCTCAAGAGTGATTCCACACAGGTCTTCGTAGGACCGTGCAAAATATTTTGTTTTTGAAAGTTTTTAAGAAAGCGACAAATCACTCGTGCTGAAGATAGTGTGAAACCAGTCTGGATCAAGCCAGGGTCCTTCTCAGTACTCACGCTAACAAGCATGATTTCATTCATTAAGGGCTTATCACGCATCTCTTTCTCTCAATTGATCAATGTTTTGCAAATCCCGAGGAATTCCTTCCTCTTTGTTTTCACCGCGGTGTTCAAAAAGTTTTGGAAAACTTAGGTTGATGCAATGATTCTGGGGCACAAGAGAGCAGGTGGAATGCACTGTCATTTCATTCAAACTTTCTGGCACAATTGGCACATGGCAGAAGCGAACACAGAAGTGCAAAAATTACTGCTGTTTCATTCAAATCTTTTGGTGTTACTGGCTCATTGGCAGAAACAGACTCAAAACAAAACGAAAAAGACAAACACAAAACAAAATGGTGATGCCCGAGGTAACACCCCCCAGAATCACCCGACTCCTATACAACAGGACTGACTCGATACAACAAGATAGACCCAAAACAAAAAGAGACTGACTCAAAGCAAAAAGACAGACTCAAAATAAAACAAAAAGACTGACCCAATACCCAAGTCAGAAACTGGCATTCGCAAATGCTCAAAACAGTGCCTGTCCTTCCCCCACCTGGAGTAAATCGAGTGCCACCCGCAGCCGGTTCAATCTCTGATCAGATCACATTATCCCCCCACAAATTCACTAATCGAGTGCCGATAGACTTTGCTGGACTGGCGCGGGAATGACCCCGTTGTCAAACAGATCTTGCACATCATGGCGCAGACGAAAGCAACTGTCGGTGTCATGACCGGTTTGTTGATGGTAGGCGCAGTATTTGGTATGATCATGCTTTGCAGGGATAGGATCCGGTAAGGGCCATTGTTCCAATGGTTTCAGATGTCTTTTCCGGATTAAGACCTCTAGGGCCTTTGACAAAGGCGTATGAAGTGGGGTGAAAACCCTCTTGACTCAAGGTGGATATTTGGTTCCTTGTGAGCTACTTCTGGACGCACCGGTGAATGGGGTAGCTGTTTTTGATACGGTGGTAGCCACCATGCCCACATCAGAAGATCTTGCAGCTGCATCACCAGTGGTGGTCGCATTCGAACTGCGGGAAAACGCCCTCCTGGGCTGCTCCTTCTCCTGGTCAAAGAGGCCCTGCTTCATAGCATCCTCGATCTGCACTCCCATCTCGTGTAAATCTGAAAAGGTAGGGAAGGGGAGCACGATCATTTTCTGCATTAGTTTGGGCTGGAGGTTGCGCACAACCATCCGTATTTGATCCTTATCCGTTGGCCTAATGGTCATCATTGAGGCTTTGGCTCACCAGCGGGCCACGAATTCTGAGAAGTTCTCCTTAGGCTCCTGTCTCGTCGTCTCAAGATCATGGGTCGTAATCTCAATTTGGGTATTGTATGAATATTGCGCGACGAAGGCCTCGGCCATCTCCTCCCAGCTTCGTTTTACTGAATCCTCCAATTTGGCATACCAGGTGACCGTAATACCTGACAGGGTCCTGCCAAAAAGGGAGAGCTTCTGTAATCTTGTCAAGCCCATCGGGCGCAAAACATCTGAAAACAGACTCAGGTGGACCATGGGATCTCCTGACCCATCAAAACGGTCGATGTGAGGCATCTTGAACCTGTCCGGCAGAGTTACAGCTGCGTCGGTGTACCCGTCCTCGATGCCCGGGATGGACTTTACCCCTTGAGATTTCTTGAACAACTTTTCAAGCTTGCTCAACTTCAACGCTGTGGGGTCGACCTCGAACTCGAAGGGAGAGTCTGGTAGATTGGTAGGTGTTTTGGATAGTTAAGGTAAAATTGGGAGCGGAGCTGGCCCGCCTGGAATGTCCGTATCATCCCGGACGTTTGGCATCTCCCCAGGTGCTGGAGCTCCTGTTGGGGGAGGAACTTGTTGTGAAGCGGACGCGCCGCTTTGCTGTTGCAGCTTGATGATGAGCTCGGCCTGCTGAGCCATGATCACAGCCTGCTGTTTGGCAAATTCCTCCTGACGAGCAGCATCCTAGGTCTTCGCAAGACCGCGCAAAACATTTTGTTTTTTGAATTTTTTTTTTTTAAGAAAGCGACAAATCGCTCGCGCTGAAGGTAGTGTGAAACCAGTCTTCTCTTGCTTCAACTTTTGCCTGGGTCACCCTTCCGGTTTTCGGCCCACGCGAGCCTCTCAACAAAGGTAAAAGTGTAACGAGTCCATCCAAAATGGTTTTTGAAGATCCTGAAATTAAAATCTGAATCCCAGGAGAATGGCTTGCTGTTCTAAAAATGGGCTTGGTAAGCTTTCTCTCTGATGAGATCTGATCTTTTTGATCTGACTTTCCCTGGCCTCTTGTTCGAGGCCTGCCTTCATAATCTGCACACAGTCCTCACGTTCGTAGTTGACCGTTGAACCTTCTGAATTCAAGTTCAAGGTTTGGACAGCGAGGGGTTTTGAGTCTCGAGGCTGAGAGTGATCCTAGCTTGCACAATCTAAGAGTGATTCCACACAAGTCTTTACGCTGACCGTGCCAAAAATATTTTGCTTTTGACAATTTTTTAAGAAAGCGACAAATCACTCGTGCTGAAAATAGTGTGAAACCAGTCTGGATCAATGCCCAGGGGTCCTTCTCAGTACTCACGCTATAAGTAATGATTTCATTCATTAAGGGCTTAAGTACGCTCTCTTTCTCCAATGATCAAAGTTTGGCAAAAATCCCGAGGAATCCTTCCTCTTTGTTTTCAACCGCGGTGTTCAAAAAGTTTTGAAAAACTTAGGTCAATGAACCACTGATTTCAGAGGTTCCAGCAAAGAGTATGTGACCACGAGAAAGCGTATACTACGCACTGATGTATTTCATTCAAACTTCTGGCACAAAGTAATGTGCACTTATTGGCTCGAGTGCGAGAACACAAAGGAGGCTGAGTAGAAAAAAACATTCCGGATCCTAAAGCATTTAACTTGATCAATATTTTAATCTTTGGCTTTTGGTGGGTACACGTTCTCACAAGCTCAAAGGTAACAGACTCAAAGCAAAAAGGAACGAAAGTGAAAACATAAGCATCAGGAAGCTAATTATAGGGTCAAGGTGTGGTTGATCAGGGCCTACGAGGTCATAAACCTGGGCCTTAATAAGTACCTTCAGGGAGCGTAATCAACCCCGAACTCCTATAACAACACGAGACTCGACTTCGATTCGATATAATCAAACAAAGCTAATCTAGAACTTTCCCTAACAGCTAAAATAGAGACTGACTCATAAAATCAGCAGGAAAAGACAGACTCAACAAAACTACCAGAACTGAAGCATACAACACCCACTTGCTTAGTACAACTCAGCGAAAAACTAGCATTCTGACAACAATGCTCAAAAGGCAGCGTGCACTATACACGCCCAAGTGGAATGTTAATTCCACGGAGGTAAGCCGCTGATCGCTTGCCAACACTGTCAAAGGGGATTGTCATCAACTCCTGACTTCTTTAGCAACGGAACTTGAGAATCTTATTTTACTGCGACGTCCAGAAATACCATCACCAACACTGGGCGTGGATGAGAGCACGACATATTAGAGCTTCTTCTGAGAGCAGTGTATGGAGAGAGTGAAATGAGAAGACTTTTCATTTTCACATATCAAATCTTGCACATTTTATAAAATAAAGAATAAAGTGCTGGTTACTTATTTTCATTCATTATTGAATTAACAATTGGTCACGTACGAGGCGATATGTACTAGGAAAACGCCATTGTCGGTGCTGTGACCGGTTGCTGATAGGTAAACAAATTGTATGTATGAACACAACAGCGATATGGGTACCAACAAATGCTTAGCATTGGAATAGAAAGTGACTCGGGAGAGGCCGTATGGCGTGTCTTATCCGAAGAAAAGTATTTGCAGAGGTGCCTCTTTGTTTTTTGGTCGCGCAAACGAGGGGCTTCATAGGGCCTTAGACAATGTGCGAGGTCCAGTGTGACGAATCGGTCAGTATGCGAGAAAACTATCATGCGAACGGGTCACTTTCGGGGTGGATAATTCCCGAGGCTTCTGACTTTTTGCTGGTATCCAACCGCACTCGATGGGATAAGGGTCGAGGGCAGAAGATGTTGAGGCACGCGGTTGACTCGTCTGTATTCTTTCTGTTCCTATGAAGATGCGAGAACTTCCGCAGTGGTACCCTGATTGGAAGGAACTTGTTCTGGCACGACGGTCCCCCTCACTCAAGCTTGATTAACCCTCTTGGTCTGTGTAAGGATTATTACTCTCTATTTGACTAGTTGGGGTAAGGAATGTCCATGGGCTACTTAGATGATTTTTTACAGAATGAGCGAACAACTTGCTGCTGTTTATTCATTCCTCCGGCTTTCAAGGCCAATCAATTCATGTTCCTCACCAAGTTTGCAAAGTTGTATCTGTTGAAAATTTTTAATGTTGGATTTAGGGATTTGGTCAGGTGTCTTCAGGCTTCTTCTACAAACACTTGTTCTTACCACTCGCTCACGGCTATGATAAAGACAAAGGTACAATTTTGTGTGTCGTTACATATAGCGTGTTAGGATTCCATACGTTGTTGTCGGACAATGCCATACCGTCGCTTTGAGAATAGTGAAATTGAAGGAAAAAACAACTATAACACTTTTAGGGATTATTTACATGCCAGTCTATATCTGGGCTGGCATGGGTTATGGCTTCAGGTTGCTAAGTTTGATTACAATTCGTGTTCCCCATTGTCAGTCTCGGCGGTGGGCGGTTGTTGCTCCTAGCGATTATGAAATTTATTTGCGGCCGAACATGACAGCTCACCTTTCTGACAGGCGAGACTAAAAAAGACAGCCGCCTTTATTGACATTTCGCAAATCCACAGGCTAGATCCATAGCTCACGTGTATTATACATTTGAGAAAAAGGTCAAACAATTTTCATTTTTTCTTTTCAGACACTTTCGAAAGGTAGCTAGGTGGGCCTCGCGGGCTGTTTGGAACAATGAAACGGCTATCGGGCTGTTCGGCGTCAAAAATCGCGGTATGGCACGCTGACAGGGTGATCTTCTGTGGTGGGGTGGGGTGGCGACTCTTTATCAACCCATCGGCGAGTAACCTTGCAACTAGTGATTCTTGCGGTCAAAGCTCATGATTGGTACTCGACCATAAAGATTAAAGAGAGGTTTTAACCGACAAGTTATATCTCTTATCCATGAGGGGTGTGCATGGCCATCCTGGAAACCTGAGTTTATGTCTTCTTGTAAGCTGTATAAGAGGGTCGATAGACCTGGTACTGACGGTCATGGGATCTGTGAGGCCGGCTGAGGGTGACTAAATAGACTATCTGTAAGAACCGGTGAAGTGTCCTTTTCCCTGTCTAATGTGGCGCGCTCAAGGACAAATGGGAGAAACAACTGGTTTGCTCACTGAACCAATCTTTTTTGAACTGAAAGAGAAATTAATGATCATGCATCATCATGCCGGCAATTTCTAATCCAAATATAATATAGGTACTCTCTAATGAATAGATACCACAGAATATACTGCATTGGTGGACCACTGATACAATACCTGTTGTCTACCAAATTTTAGCTGCGGGATTTTGGTTCTTTTCCCACTAGGAGGATGTTAACCTGATAACCTTATGTTGGAAGAAATCGCCAGATATATTAACTGATTTCCGAAAATACATACTGGAGTGCCCAACGACAAGCCCACAATACACCAAACATTAGTTTTAGAAACTGGCGCCACGCAGGCCTGATCTGTCCCTTGTGCTATACACACTTGTCATAATCAGACGTAACAATCTTTTTGGCATGTCAAACTGTGACGCCACGCTCTAAGTACGCGACTAATCAATAACATATATTAGTTGAAGAGAGCCAATTTCAGGCATATCTCCGGGATAGATGCTCTGGCGTTTGAGGAGGTTTACCACTGTTCCTAGGATTGGATATTTCAGTGCCAAGCATAGGTGTTTCACGTACGGCACCAGGAGAGAGACGGGTATTTGCAAACAGAGGCCTGGGAAAAAACACGGGTTTGAGAGGGCGGTTTTTCTTTTCACAAAAACCACATCCACCTACAGTTTGGAAATGGTCCTATGGATACCGAATAGCACCTAGGTCGAATGTCAAAAGGGTGCCCCGGTAAAACCGGGGTTTGTGCTTCCCATAACTAGGCAGTAGAGTTTCAGTGCTTCTTCTTTATTACCAGTCAGCCTTATGGTCATAAGCCATTTAGACGATACATACACGGAGCCTCCGGACTAAGCCGAGTTTCAGACACGGTATAAATAGCAGATGGCAATCACTTGGTGCGCTAGGCGCAACACCAATCAGCAAGATTCGACAATGCAGAAGAATCACCGGGTGTCTGTATGCGAAGGATGGTTGCGACAAAAAGTCAGCTATCCAATGACTCAGAACGTCCAAGTTCTCCTCAGGACTCCTAACCATCAGCTGAGTCGTCCTAGTATGGCAATAACTGTAGACGTTCCCTAAACGTTTTGTTAAAGTTTGGGCGGCACCCATCCAAGCACCGCGAGCGTGAGGAACAGAGAAGCATCCTTTTAATTAGTTCACAGTCGTCATTTCATCTTGGGTACACTACAGCTCAAGTCCTCTCAAATTGTCCCGGTTCTAAGTCTGACACCAAGAGTCCAAATACCGACCCAAATGTTTATGAGGAAAAACTTAGATTCTGGTGACAAGACAGTGTCCAAACAGGTGACTGGCTTTATTGCGCAGTACAGCCTGAGTCACCTGTCCTTCCAAAAAATGGTTTATAATGTTTATTTAAATAGAAGGAGCCTTTGGAGTGAAAAAAATCTCTTCGACATCGGTGCCCCAACGCGTCTAAGTGACCGTCATCACCGGTGGTAAAAGTTGCCGATCTTCGGCTCGGGACCTTGGGGTATACAAAATTGGGGAGAAAGGTCCATTATCCAGGAGCACAGTCTTCTTCCATTTTTCATACAGCTCATGCACCACCCGAAAAAATATCAATAAGGATCCCACCAGATCGCCCTCTACTAACCGTGTAGTCATATTTTTGAAAAACTTTTGTTGTGTTCTTATTCCGGTTATTAGCCTAGGTTACTATATGTGATGCACAAGTCTAACACTGCATATATAGTAACAGTTAAACTGGGCCATTACAACCGAAATTTATTTGTGTTAAAAAACAACAAAAATATTGTCAAATAGCTTTAGTATTTATTGTGAAAAGATTTTGGTTGTTGATCTAACTTAAAATACACACTCAAAGTAGGCTCAAAAAATGTCAAATTGATTTTGCACCTTAATACACAAGCTCGAATGGAATGGAACTTAGGAGAAAAAAGAATAATAATGGTAGACACCAAGCTTAGTTGGGACCCTAAAAATCATTTTGATGATTTATTTCTAAAATTTTACAGATCACACGCCATACACAATTCAACCCCACAGGCAGTGGCCACTTTCAGGCCAAAGTTATATAATATCACAGTAAACATACTTGACCCCCAAAAAATGAAGGAACCCATTGGGAATATTATCATGGATAAGTTCATTTTTCACTACTACACAAAAGACAATATCAAAAATTAACACACAAACTGAGCATGCAAGTGAATGCCTCAAAGCATAAAAACTGCACCGAGTAACATCACCAAGCCAAAAAAGACGACGTACATACTATAATAGAAATCATTAATGTTCAAATGCATCTTGGGAATAAGTAATAACACAACAGGGAAATGCCTCACTTAGCCAACATCAAGGTAGAACAATGAATTGTCAACAACTATTGCCAAGAAGTACTACAGGCCAACATTCTAACAAACAATGGCCGTGACAAATGGAATAGCACATAGAGAACCAGCTGAACATGCATTCAATTTGGCAATTGCAAAAATCAATGCACTAAGTATGACTCGCGCCCGAGGCCACACCACAAAACCCAGCAGAGGTGACCAAAGAGAATCGACAAAGAGAGACATGAGTGTGAATTACTGAATGACTAAACACTGCTCTGTTCATCACATCAAGCCATCTGTATGACTAATGATGGAGATACAAATAAGGCCTTACCTCTAACCATCAGATTAAGTCTGACATAACATATAAATATTATAGAGGGAGAAAGACGTGGGGTTTGAAGAAGACATACAAGGAGCGAAGATTTGCACAACGGGATTAACAACTATTTATGGACCAAGTATTTATGCCTCGGGTTGTTCGTATTCATGTAGTGGTCCTATTTTATTATAATTTATTTTTTTTATTTAACCAGGTCGGGCCGAATAAAACAATGGTTACAGTCCAAAAACATATCAGTCGCGGAATGCACTGGAAGTATTGCACATTCAACTAATATATTATCTCTCTCACAAACAATCAAATAACACAGAAACGACCGGTGTAAAACTGGCGTGCAAGCGAGGGAAGGAAGGGTAGGGAGCACATTGGCTTACGAAGACAGATAAATGTAATGTGTTATCCCCACTGCCTTGCCGCGGGAAATCCATCAAGGCCCTTGAGAAAAAAAATAGACCAACACAATTAGACATCATGCATTTACACTTGATTACATAATGAAAATGAATGCCTACCATAGCTATCCGGCGAAGCAAGTATCTTCGCTCTGCGATAACAGTTATTCTGTCTAATATCTTTGCTGATGAATTGGACAAGTACGTAGCAATTGGAAAATGGGCATCAATTAAGCAGAGATGAGTTATATTCTTTCACATATATGCCAGGTGGCACCAACCACTTTCTTTTGGGTCCTTCGTATCGCTCGCTCTTGGGCGATCCTTAATCACGTGTTTTGCCGGGAATGCATATTCGAGGCAGGGCGCAGGGCTCTTCTGTGTCAGCGCAGGTGTTGTTTCGTTAAAATGTGCAAAGCGTGCTATTATGGCAAGTTGAATCATAGTATTATCGCTAGTAATAGCTAGAGACCGAACCTACTCCAATCATGGGTTCATCCCGAGTTCGTTGACTTGGGAATCAATTTTGCAAATTCACACAATTCCGTTCATCATTGTACAGTAGGTAGTATTTTTATTCGTAAACGTCAATTATCCTGGGTGCAAGTTATATACACCAGATCCCTTCATATCGAGGATGCTTAACTTCTTTAATCTTCCGTTTTATACGGGCGCATTAAGAATATGCGATAGTAGCAGGTAAGCTATGAATCCGCTGGAAATAGAAATGAGAACAATTCCCACAAAGACTATTCATACCTTACGTTTAATTCACTATATTTGCTTATGTTATCATCAATAGAAGAGAGTCTTTGCAATAAGCTGTTGTGCTATCACATAATTTATAACATACATAACAAAATTTTCAAACTTATTTATAAAACATTTACTGGTTATCGAAAATTTCAAACTGAGAATAAGAATGCGAATGCAAAGACATGGAAAGT
>NW_021024992.1:54321-81287 GCF_004153795.1 Camellia sinensis | reverse complement strand
AAAGCATATGAGACAACACAAAATTCATACCCACAAACAAACAAACTCCAAAGCATATGAGACAACCATATACCTAGTATTCTAGAAAGATTTGGGGATTGAGAGAAAAAAATGCTACCTCCAACCACATACTAAAAATCCAAAAAAATACCATACAAAAATAATTTCAAAACAAAAACAATCAATATATATAAAAACAAAAACAATCCCTCTCTCAGTTACAGTAGAAAGCTATAAAGTAGTATGAGAAGCATAAAATTGACATCAAATTAACTAGATTTCTTCATACATATATATATATATATATATGAAAATGAAAATTTCAATATTACAATATTAAATTAATTATATAACATTTATTAAATGAATAATTTTTATTTCAAAATGAAATAAAAGATTAAAAAAATTATATTATTAAATAAAATAGGTATAGATTATTGATGATGGTAGAGCAATTGCATCATTATAGGTCAAATTCATCCTAACTAGGTTGGCACCTACTAGCCTACCAATCATTTGCGTTATACTTCATCTCAATAATCTAATATCCAAAACAAAACAAAAAAAATGAAATGAAATGAAATAATAAAATATAAATTGTTGATCAATCATCGGAGGAGACAGACATTTTAGTCGCGTTGCCCGAGGATATGTCATTCAAATCATTTTGAATTCATTCATTTTCACTATAATTTTGTCTTCTTGTAAGCATATGCATATGATCTCTAGATATCATCTGTGCCTCAACCATTTGCGGTGAAGGCCTGCTCCGGTAATTGCTCAGCACCTGTTCACCTACACTAAAAGCTGTTTCCGAAGCAATTGCAAAAATAGGAGCGGTTAGTATATCATGGGCCATCTGTGAAACCACAGACCACATTTCATTTTGTTTCCACCATTCCAAAATGTCAAAATCATTGGAATCATCCACTGACGGACTTTCCAAATAACGTTGTAGTTCAGAACTACTTACACTTGTATGTTGAGATATTCTTCTACTTTTTTATTACTGAAAAAACACTTAATCTCCCGCCTCAAGATGAGACTGCTAGTGTAGTGTGTGTAGGTGTATTTACAGATATAGCTGTCTTGTATTCTTCAAATAATCTGTTGCATGTTTGCATAATAAGGGCAAACTGTGTTTGATCGACGGAAAGACGTTCTAAAAATTCTTGTAAACCAATTTCTTTACACTTATAGGATCAATTATTATGGCTAAACCTAAAAAATGAGGCAAATGATCAAAATGTTTATCAAATTTTACTTTCATTGAAGTAATAATGGTTACATAATATTCATTACTCCTATATTTTACGAAAACTTTAATTATTTCTGCTAGCATATGTAAAACAAAATGATGAAGTAGGAATATATATATATATATAAGAAAATAATTTTGTTAAAGTATCAAAAACTTTTAAAAAAGTCTTTATACAAGGCTACTTGGCAGCAATTAAGTTCTGTGGGAGTCAGTACTCCTCCTATTGATGTCGTTGCAAAAAATAAATATATTACTCTTCATTGTTTACAAGCTATTTTTAACAAATTATATGTTGAATTCCACCTACTATCTACATGTAAAATTAATTTTTTAAATGACTTATTGTCACGCCCTCAAAATCAACCCATTATATATAACATTGACATGCATTATTTAAAGAAAACACTTTAATAATTCATTATAATATTCATTATTCATCAGAGTCTTACTAAACAAAAGCATTACATGTAACATCAAATTAAATGCCCTACAGGCTTACATCTTTCCAAGCCGACACTTGGACACAAAAGTATGAGTTCTAACTCAATTACAAATAAAGCCCTAGGCTTGAGTGTTTACACGTACTAACAAATAAAAGCAAACAACTGAAAATAGTCTTCAGAAATCCAAGTCCTTCCAAGCTAAGTCCTTGGAGGTAGCTTATCACCTGAACCTGAAAATGATGTTCCCATAAAGGGTGAGCCACAGCCCAGTAGAAATATACTAAACCAAATATAAGCATTGGATAAAGCAATAGCATTCAATAGATGGTTAACCAGGACAATCAATTACATCATTATACAGTTTCATGACATTAATGTCTATGACACGTTTTACTTTCCAACATTATCAATATGGCTCAGAACCTGGCCAAATTTACAACAGTGAACTATATATATATCAAATTCACATTCTTCCAATGTCAACAAACAGATGAGACTCATGCTCAAATCAAAATCACTTCATACTTCCAGTTTGATACACATTTTAGTGCTGTATCAATAAAACACTTCAATATAAATAAGCACACATAAAAGTGATGCTAATGGAGTCCATCCCCTATCTCCTCCCAAACAAAATCCGGTTTAGAGGTCCATCCCCTATCTTCCCCTAAACCGTGGAGTACCCCAATCTCCTCCCACACAAAACAATGTATGTAAACACATAACATATACAACACACAATCAATACACATAATGTCTGTATTAATTCAACAGTCAAAATTTATTACTTAATCAATGATTAGTTTCAGTTATCCCTAATCCACATGCAGTGTCTACAACAATCACAGCTATCCTCCACCGATAGCCCAAAACAGTTATTTCTAGACTGAAAATAAATATATCAACAATTCAATGGGTGAGTGATTTAAATTATCCAACTACACCTCTTAATCAATGAATTCCATGAATTTAACCATATTTCCCCAATTTCCTTTAATTAATTATACAAATTAACTTATTAATACCAAAGTATTCCCAACATATCAAAATACCAAAACTTAGAACAAAACTTATAGAATGGAGTACGAAATCCCTACCTCGAAGAAATAGCCCCAAAAGAGAAAATGGAGATGAAGACTCAAACTCCAAAGTGCTCCAATCTACCAATAATTCAGATTAAAACGAAGCCCTTGACTCACACACTCTTTTTAATGAAGGATCTAGGGTAGAAACACACCCTAAGTGGATCAAATCTAAGAGAGAAGGTGAGTAGGGTGAGAGAGAAGTCGGACCTTAGGGTTTGGAATCTAAAAAGAGGATGAAAAACTGATCAAAACCCGTTGCTGTCTAATTAAACTGGGCAGGCTCGCTCGAGCGAAGACTTGGTCGCTCGAGCGACCAGACACAGAAAAGCTACGCTCGAGCCAAGGAAGCCTTGCTTGAGCCAACATTCCAGAAACTCACTCGAGCGAAGGAAATCTCGCTCGATCGAAGAACTCAAACCCTCTGGTGTGTAACCAGACACACGCTCGAGCGAAGGAACTCTCGCTCGAGCGAAGAACAAACTCTCTCGCTCGAGCGAAGAAAAGCTCGCTCGAGCCAAAAACCACTACTATCAGGTCTTACAACAGAACGCAATCCTCGCTCGAGCGAATAAACCCTGGCTCGAGCGACGGACCAAAATAAAGAGCTCGATCGAGCGAAGAACTTCTCGCTCGAGCGAAGGGTCAAAATTCTGGGCAGCAACCCTTTGCTCCCAAGCTCAACCAACCTGCTACAAACCTGCCCAAAACATCCTATAACTCCAAATGAGAAAATAAGGGACAACAACAACAATTATACAATGACCGAATCTACGGAACTTAAGTCCGGATACAATAATCAAATGAAAAAAGACCGGGGTCGCTATACTTATTTTCTCGTTGATAAATTTTTTTATATTCCGAAATTCAATTAGCAGAAGACATAATAGTAACAACTGTATTTTTTATTACAAGTACAAAAGTCTTGTATACATACATAGCTTCTTTAACGATCAAATTTAAAATATGAGCACAACAACAAACGTGAAATAAATCGCTATCAACAAGTAATTGTAAAGTTGATTTTAAATGGGCTACAGTTTGATTATAATATGCTGCATTATCTGAACTAATCGTAAATATTTTATTTTGTAAAGCCCACTCATATAATGTATTTCTTATTTCTATACCAAGCGAATGACCAGTGTATGAAAGTTCAACTAATTTAAATGAAATAATTCTTTTATTTAATTTCCAATCATTATCAATAAAAGGTGCAGTGATACATTGATATTCAAAACCATTATTTGACTACATATCAGATGTTAAACAAACTCTTCCATTCACAATTTTAAAAATGTCATATAATTCATTTTTAACATCCTCAAATTTATTTAAAATCCTGTTTCTAGTAGTATTTCTTGAAAACCTTTGTTATTGCGGTGCAAAACTTTCGTGAATCATTTCGGTAAAATCAGAACATTTATTAGTAGTAAAAGGTTGTTCTTTTTTAATAATATAATCAACTATAGAATTTTGTGCACGTATAGGATCATATGAAAATATTTGCAAATTACCAGTTGATGAACCCCTAATTGCATTTGACTTTGAATATCAAATTATTGACTTTGTAAATGTTTGTTAGCATGCCTTTTTAGATGACTGGTACCCCCTGCAGATGCAACACAAAGTAAATGTGTACAATATTTACATTTTGCTTTAAATGTAATTGTACCATCAGGTTATTTATAGATATTTTTTCAAAATGTTCCTAAACACTACTATTTCTGCCTCTAGATGATGATCCAACTGTTGGAAGAGGGGTATTAGAAGGAGAATCAACAGATTCATGTTGTGTGATATATGTATCAACATTGACATAAACATTAGGAATATTAGGATCCGTAGTAATGTAAGTAAAACAATATATAAGAATTAACAATTAATTTAAATAATGTGTAATTACAATGAGTAAAAAATAATAATTAATATATGTGCACAAATAATTAATGAAAAAAATGAGTAGCTAATAAATGTAATTAAACTAATTAATGTTACCGACTGGCGAATGGGATACAGAAATTAGTTTCTTCTGATAAAAGTTTCTTGTTGCACAATTACGATTGTCACTTAAGGATGGCACTTCAAAATTAATTGAGAGTTGAGAGAGATTCAAAATCAACCCATTATATATACATTGACATGCATTATTTTAAAGAAAAACACTTTAATAATCATTATTAATATTCATTATTCATCAGAGTCTTACTAAACAAAAGCATTACATGCTAACATCAAATAAATGCCCTACAGGCTTTAATCTTCCCAAGCAACACTTGGACACAAAATATGAGTTCTAACTCAATTACAAATAAAGCCCTAGCGTTGAGTGTTTCATGTACTAACAAATAAAAGCAAACAACTGAAAATAGTCTTCGAAATCCAAGTCCTTCCAAGCTAGTCTGTAGGTAGCTTATCACCCTGAACTGAAAATGATTTCCATAACAGGGTGAGCCACAGCCCCAGTTAGAAATATTTACTAAACCAAAATATAAGCATTGGATAATGCAATAGCATTCAATAATGGTTCAACCAGACAATCAATTAGCATCATTATACAATTTCGATGACAGTAATGTCTATTGACACGTTTTACTTCCAAACTTATCACATATGGCTCAGACCTGGCCAAATTGTTACAACAGTGAAACTATATTATATCAAATTTCACATTCTTCCATGTCAAACAACAGATGAGCTTCAATGCTCAAATCCAAAATCACTTCATACTTCCAGTTGATACACAATTTTAGTGCTTGTAATCAATTAAACACTCAATATAAATAAGCACACATAAAAGTGATGCTAATGGAGTCCATCCCCTATCTCCTTCAAAACAAAATCCGTTTAAGGTCCATCCCACTTATCTTCCCTAAACCGTGGAGTACATTTCCCCTATCTCCTCTCCCAAAGTATTCAAACCCGGTACGCTCTGATACCAAGTTGTAACGCCCTCAAAAATAATACAATAAATATAACCCAAAGCATAAATAACAACCGCATAAATCAGAGTGCAAATCCTTTTCATTTCATAACATTAATAGTACAAAAAAGTTTAACAGAAATAAATGCCCTTTGGGCTTACATCTTTCTAAGACATTACTTGATTACAACAAAAGAGAGTCATAAGCTCAATACACGTAAAGTCCTTGGTTTGAATAAACATTTAAACAATCAAACAACAAATAACATAATAGAGTCTCCAGCTCCTAAGCCTTCTCAAGCTACGTCCTTGGAATGAGCATGACACTGGTACCTGAAAATAGTTTCCCAAGTAGGATGAGCCAAAGCCCAGTAGAGATAGACTAACACCATATATGAGGTTTAACTAAGATACATGTGCTAGATAAATGTTCCACACTCATAACCAACTCCCATTCTTTCCATAATCATTCAATACTGATACCCTTATCTCAATTCCATTTCCATCTATTCAATTCTTATTAATTCAGTTAATTCCTAGTCAATTCATGAGACAAGCTTATTGTTATCTAAACAATCCAAAATGAGACTGCAACTCAGTAATTCACAACTCAATACTACTATTATTCAAACACTTCAATTTTGCCATTTAATAGAATTTTCATCTGAGGGAACCGACACCCATATATGCACAAGATATCATGATTTGCCATTTTACGGAATTTTCATCCGGGGGAACCGGCACCCATATATGCAAGGTTTCGGGACTTTCACCCTCGACACTCTGGCCAACTTAATTTTAAATGGAGTTTATCCCCTATTTCCTCCCAAACAATGATACATATGCAATGTATTAAAAGCATCGTCATATACAATGACTATCTATGACACAAATTCAACATCTTAATCATACCATCTATTCAATGAGGTAAATTTAAACGACAAGTTTCAATTCACCTAATTCACATGCAGTTTCTACAATAATCATGGTTGTCCTCCACCGTTAACCCAAAACAGTTATTTCTAAACAGATAAATAAATCTATCAAACATATAATTTATCAACTTTTTCATAGGTGAGTGATTTATCAATCCAACTACACCATTTAATCACACTTTCCTACAATTTCACAATTCCCAAACCAATTTCATATTTCCACAATTAGTTTCATTATTTATACACATAATTATATAATTCCAATTAGGAAATTTTCCCATTTTTTTCTCAAATATTGCACCCAAGGCCAAATTTCACCCATTATACACAAACAACTCCATTTTCAAGACCTTACATACATATGGAGCCCAAAAATAGGAAACCCCTCTTTCATAATTTCAAACTCAACCCTAACTTTACCTAAACTTCCCAAATCCACCATTTATACAAAATGACTAATATTTATGTCAAAGCTCACATTAAAGAGTAGATTATCCCTACCTCAAATGGAGAAGCTCAAAGGAGAAGAAGAGAGAAACCCAAGATGCTTCAAATCCAAACTTTTTTGGATCAAAAGATAGCCCACGCAATGCTCAAGCTTTTTAAAAAAGAGAGTAGGGTAGAGAGACTTTAAATCAAGAGTATTTGTAAAGAGAGAGAGTATTTGAGAGAGAGAGGCAGCTGTGCTAGTGTTTGGAATGAAGAAGAGGGCAAAAAGTGATATAGAATCACATTGCTGCGAACTGATATATGCGAGGCTTGTTCGAGTGAAGGAGTCGTCGCTCGAGAGACCAGACACAAGAAGTGACCTTGCTCGAGCGCACAATTCAAACCTTCAGGTCTACCACCAATGCAGACACACGCTTGAGTGCAAGAGTTCTCGCTCGAGCGAAAGAACAAATAACACGGGGCTTGCTCGAGTGCAAGACGGCTTGCTCGAGCGAAAGCTGAGTCTAAGAAAGAAACCTGAAGACCCTCAATCGTCGCTCGAGCGAAGAAGCAAGTACCCAAGGCTCGCTCGAGCACAAAAAGCCTCGTTCGAGCGAAGAAGCTAAAACCTGGGCAGCAACCATTTGAATCAACTCACAACCAACCTGTTCCAAATTCACCCAACACGTTCCAAAACTCAAATACAAAGGATTAAAGGACGAAAATGAGATATAGACAACAACACACAACCACGTAACCCAAGTTCAAAACACAATAAATGACGGAGAAAACCGAGATTACTATACCCTCAAAATATAGTACAACAATCTATTTCATAAAATCTATGAACATAATGAAATGACTACTTCATTTGTCAGAGTTTCAATTACAAAAGGAAATTGCATGCATTATACATTCATAAACATTCATTCTGAATCTACAGCATGTAATTCAAGTTAACGATAACAAAATAAGTGCCCCACGGGCTTACACCTTTCCAAGAGATAACTTGGTTACAATAAAAGAGAGTCATAAGCTCTTTACAATTAAAGCCCTCGGGTTAGAAAGAAAACATTTAACACAAAAGAAATAACAAAAATGGAGTTTTCAGGCCCCAATGCTCCCAAGCTATGTCCTTGGAGGTGGCATGTCACCTGTACCTGAAAATGGTTTCCCAAGTAGTGTGAGCCAAAGCCCAGCAGAGATAAACTAACACAGGATATGAAATTTAACTAAGATATAAGCATCAGGTAAATGTGCAATACTTATAACCAACTGACATCCTTTTCATGACCAACCAATAACGACATCAATAACTCAAACCATTTTCATTTATTTATTCAAATCAACCCATAGATATAATCCCTTGTTATCTAAACAATCCCAAATGAGACTACAACTCATTCGTCAATACTTCAATAACAACCATTATTCCAACACTTCAATTTTCTTTCCATTTTACGGAATTCTCATCCGAGGGAATCGGCACCCGTATATATATAAGATTTCAGGACTTTTACCCTGGACACTCCGACCAACTTAATTTTAAATGGATTCCATCCCCTATCTCCTCCAAATAATAATACATATACAATGTATTTAACGACATCATCATATACAATGACTATTCACAACACATTTTTAATATCTCAATCATACCATCATATTCAATGAAGTAAATTAAACGGTAGGTTTCAAGTCGCCTAATCCACATGTAGTTTCTACAACAATCATAGTTATCCTGCAACAATAGCCCAAAACAGATATTTCTAAACAGATAGACAAATCTATCAAACACGTAATTTATCAAATTTTTCATGGGTGAGTGATTTATCAAATCCAACTACACCATTCATTCATACATCCTCCTAATTTCATCTTTCCTATATCAATTTCATTATTTATACATAATAATTATTTAACACAAATTATGGTAATTTTCTACCTTTTTCCAAATATCAATTACAAGTCTAAATTTCATCATTTTAACCCATATAATCCCATCATCAATACCCTATATATAATTTCACGACCAAAATAGAAGACCCCTATTTCACATCTTGAGCTCAAACCCTAGTTTCACCCAAATACCTCTAAATCTCACCATTTATACAAAATGACAAATACCTAGATTAAAAACCATATCAAAGAGCAGAATATACCTACCAGAACGTTAGGAGAGCAAAGGAAAAGATGAAAACACTTCAAACAAGCCGACACCACGATCTATTCGAATCAACATGGACCCTCAAGGTGCTCTATCTTTTTAATAGAGGGACAAGGGTTGAGAGATCCCCAAATCAAGGTGTATTTAGAGAGAGAGAGAGAGAGTTTAGAGAGAGAGTCAGATTAGGGTTTTTAGGGAAGAAAAAGATCAAAAGTGATATAAAATCACCCTGCTGCGAACTGATATACGCGACCTTCGCTCGAGCGAAGAAGTTGTCGCTCGAGCGACCAGACACAACAAGTGGCCTCGCTCGAGCGTAAAATGCAAAGCTTCAGAAATTTCACAGACGCACATGCTCGCTCGAGCGCAAGAAGCCTCGCTCGAGCGTGGAATACATACCTTCAGGTATTTCATAGACACACACCCTCGCTCGAGCGTAAGAAGCCTCGCTTGAGCGAAGAACTTCATCTTCCCCAGAAATGTTGTGTCTGGAAGAAAACCTGAGAACTCCCAATTCTTGCTTGAGCGCGAAAAACCTCGCTCGAGCGAAGAAGCAAATTACACAATGCTCGCTCGAGCGAAGAAGCCAAAATCTGGGCAACAACAATCTAGACCAGCTAACAACCAACCTATTTCAAAACACGCCCAACAAGTTCCAAAACTCAAAAACAAAGAGTCAAAGGGGAAAAACAAGACATGGATACAATATTCAACCACAGAACCTGAGTCCGGGGCACAATGAAGGTCGGGCAAAACCGAGATCGCTATAACGCATTTGACCCTAAATTTGGAATCTTGTTATAAATAAGGACAATTGAGGATACAATTGCTTAATTTCAAAGGAAAATCGTCAATTTGATAAAATATAAACTAATTTGACAAAAATAAATGTCAAAAAAAATATTTTTAAAATTTTAAAAACTATTTCTACCCACCAAAGATAAAATTATGTAAAATTGATAAATTTTTAGACATTTATTTATTTATTTTATCAAAATTTTTATTATGTGTTTGGATGATGATCATGTAATAGGTAGTTTTTAGGATTTTAATGTGCAATCGATATATTTAATATATGAAATGCTTTTAGTTTTGGATTTTTTAATTTAATGGATTGGTTTAACAATGATGCCAATTACATGATCACCATCCAAACACATAAAAATGATGCCATATTTGACTTTTGTAAAAATAGAACCTAATTTAATGAAAATAAAAACAACTACCCATTACATGATTATCATCCAAACACATAATAAAAATTAATTTGGTAAAATAAATAAATATCTAAAAGATTTATCAATTTTACATAATTTTATCTTTAATGGGTAGAAATAATTTTTAAAAATTCAAAAATATTTTTTTGACATTTATTTTTGTCAAATTAGTTTATATTTTATCAAATTGATGATTTTTCCCATGAAACTGAGCAATGGTATTTTTAATTGTCCTTATTTGGAACAAGATTCAAAATTCAGGGTCGAATGTGTCACAATTGAAAAATTAGGGACTAAAGTGACACAGGCCCCAAATTATAGGGACCGTTAGTGTTATTCACCCATGAAATTTTGGTTTGAGTTTTCTGAATTAAGGTTTTTGAAAATTGAGTTTTTTGGTTTTCGTATTTTTTTGTTTTTAGTGAATATTTTTAAAATTTTAAACATTTTTTTTACTTTTTCAGATGCACCTTACTTAAATGTATCTAAAAAGTAAAAAAATTGTGAAAAAATATTTTAAAAAATTAACAAATACATAAAAATATAAAAAATGTACTGAATTCTTGTATTTTTTTTGTATTTTTGGTATTTAGTGAATTTTTAAAAGATTTTTTTTACAATTTTTTTTACTTTTTAGGTGTATTTATGTTAGGTGTGTCTAAAAAGTAAAAAAAAAATTGCTTAAAATATTAAAAAAATTCAGTAAAAACAAAAAAAAAACACGAAAAATAATAAAGTAGAATTTTCTGAAAAGTGTTTTTTGAAAAACGAAAACAAGCAAGCTCATTATTGTTTAAGTACTTAGTAGAATCTCGTGACAAGCATGATACTATGACATAAGGGCAAGAGAAAAAAATAGATAAAATATAATTACATTTGACACATCTTTCATAAACTTTTTTTTTAAAATTTTTTTTTCTAAATTTCTAATCAAATCCATGAACCAAGTACAACTTGTATTCCTCAGTTGTGCACACACCTGTGTAGTGCATTTGGTAGTGTGTAAAAACGATGTCGTTGTGAGATAAAACTTAAAAAATAAAAAATAAAAACAAAACGCAAGGCAAAGGAGAGGTAGGAGAAGTTTAATAATCCAGAATTTTTTTTAAAAAAAAAATTCAGTGCATAAATTATTTGAGCAATATTTGGATTAGACTGCTGTGTAAAATTCTGTGTGAAAATGGTTTGATTTTATATATATTTTTAAATAGTTTCATATCTCAAAAAATTATGAAATTTTTGTATGTTATTCCCATATGAGTGTAGCATGCTATACAAAAATTTCAGGATTAAATGATGGGTATTTATTTTATGAAAATATACAGACTGATTGGTGTCAAGTTAATATTGATGCAGAATTTTGACATTTAGTTTTGGGTGTTTAGATCATGACTTGAGATAAAATTTGTTGGATCTATTTTGGTATATAATTAAATCATTTTGATTACGGGTAAGAATTGGACAATGTTTGGCTTACAGGTAAGAATTTAAATCAAGATCCTTGACTTAGATTCAATTTAATTTGAGTTTATTTATAAACACCTTGAGCCTATTTAATTTATTATCTACTAAAGACTAAATTAGAGGTTTATTTGAAGTTGGTAAATTTTAATCATTTGGATTCTAATTGATTGAATTCATTTTGAAGTTATATTTTTATAAACTTATAAATATTTTATTGGTGGACTTAATACATTATTGTTTGGCAATTACTTTTCGGAGACCCATTTGAAGAACACTTCCGTACATTTTAAGGGACAAAACAAACACATCACTAATGCCATTTGCTTTGGCCCACAAAACCACGTGATTACCTGAGGCTACTTTTTCTTTGGTTATTGGATTTTCTTCATTAGTCTTGTTATCTTGCCATATGTATGCATTGGGTTGGTGTAATGAAGACTAATAAATATTAGTTTTAAATGTATAAAACTATCTCCTTTCAATTCCTTGACTTTGACTCGTTGGTGATCCATCTCTTCCCCTTTGGACTGCCGAATATACAGCATCCCCTTCATCGTTAGTTTGGCTTGCACTATGCATGATCAACACTCCAAGAAAAAGTGGGTTGTAGGGTTTATACATTTTGTAAGGGAAAGAAGAGGACCAACTACACTTTGAGTTATCCTAGGATCCTAAATAATTTATCAAATCTCTCGCATAAATGTGAAACTCGCACACATGTGAGTTTGTATGGATTCTACACTTATATGAGAGGTTTGATAGAAAATTTAGTACATTATTTGGATCCATAACATTTTCCTTGCACTTTCCCCAATTTCTCTCAACTGACCAAGAGTCACTTATCTTCTACTCTGTTTTGACTTTCTTCATCCAAACTCTTTTTTCTTTTTTCTTTTTTTTGTGAGTTTGGGATCAACCCTTGATCTTGCATTATAAGATCTAGCACTTGGGTGATTTATTTGAGACCTTTAGTGAGTGATATTTAGTGTAAGCTTGAGGGATTATTGAAAATCTCTTGGCCATCTTTGAAGATCTTAAAGATTGGTTGTTGATCTCTACTCTCCTTCATCTCCTTCTTGCTATATTTGTTACAGCTTCTATTCAAGAGGTAGGGTTTTCTCCATATTATTGCTTTAAAATCCATGTTAGGGTTATTTTGGAAAAATATACCATGATAGGAGTTGAATTGCGGATATATTGTTTATGATTATGACTAGTTATTTTATTTGACAAAAATCATGTTGAAATGTTATTCCATGTTTGATTTTGGAATTTATTTGAGAAAGAAAAATGTTTTGGAGCTCTAATTCTTGAGCTCGAAAGCCAGCTCTAATGAGCTGGCAGTGGGTTCCACCCACTGTGATGTGATGTTTTGGTCTTATTTTATTTTCCCTCATTGCCATGTCATCAGCGCTCTATTAGAGCACCAAAATTAGTGCTCTGAATTATTGTTTTTTGAGAAAATCAATTTATGTTCATGAACACATGTAAGAACTGTCAAGTTGAAATTACAGAGTGGTTTTGGGATAAAAAAAACTCTAAAGGGTGTTATGTTCATGACATTTGATGAATATTAATATATATAAATTGTCATCTTTGTTTATTTTTGTGGAAAGGAAAATATAAGATTTGAGCTTTTGAACTTGAAACTTTAAGAAGTGTACTCTTCGGCATATTTCATGAATTTTAATATAAACATCATGATGATTAGTTAATTTTGAAAAAGTTGTAAAAATTGCCAAGTGTAGAGCATTTGGGAATAATTAGCTATTTGAGAAGCTTGGCAAGAAATAGGGTTATAACTATAATGTTAAATTATGTTTGGTGTATTTCCTTGGACAACTATGATTAGTTTTCTAATTTAGTAGTTTAAATTAGTTTGGTTAATTTGATTTTGTGTTAAATATAGTTGAACTTAAAGAATCATTTGAGTCAAGTGAGTTGAGTAATTGGTTACCAGTTGAAGGATTTTAAATGTGTTATTTTATTTTTATTTTTTTATACCTTAAATTCATATATAAGATATTTGAATTATTTGGTGTTGTTTGCGAACTTTTATGATAAAAGGGAAAATGATTTTAGCCTGTTTGGAGTAAATGGATGTCATGGATTAAAACATAAATTGAGTTATTAAATTTATTTCTTTGGATTAACTTGATGGGGCTAATGTTGATAATTGGAAAGTGAACACTCGTATTATATTTTATAACTATAGTCAAAAGAGGATTTTGATATAATTGACTAAATGTTGAAAAGTATATGGAAATATTAAGAGAGTCTTATGGTATTTATTGTTTTAGAGGTTTTGTCATTGGCTATCGGTGGAGGATGATAATGGTTGTTGTATAATGAACAGTACACGTTATGTGTTATGATTTATTTGCGTAATTTGGAATGATGTGGAAACATTGTGAGATTGTCTAATTATGTAATTAGATGAGAATAAATGGAAGCAATTTGAAATGCATATGTTATAGAAGTGTGATTATGCTATATAGAGGTAATGCGATCCTTCTAGCTAGCAACCAGTAAAGTGGGTTGATGTGCTATATAGAGGTAATGCATTCCTTCCGACTAGTATATGGTAAAACAGACGAATGTGCTATATAGAGGTAATGTGTTCCTTCCGGTTAGCACCCAATAAAGCAGGTTGTGCTATATAGAGGTAATGCGTTCCTTCTAACTAGCATCCAGTAAAGCAGGCAGACATAGCGCTTGGTGAGACCACGACGGTAATATGGGGCTTGGTGAGACCACAAGTTGTTTATTTTATTATGACATGTTATTGCTAATGTGTTTATATGTGTTGTAATGGGTGCCCAATTGCCTTTCTGTGTTTATGGCTGGAAAATGTGGGGCATATCTTCAAGAGTATTATAAATTGGAATTGTGGCCCTGTTGACAAGTAACTACAAATTTAATTGTTTAAGTTAACCAGTGTGTGTTAATTAAATAATTTGGATATAAGGCCCTATTGGCAATTACTGAAAATGTTTAATTTAGATATAAGGCCCTATTGGCAAATACTGGAAATCTTTCTCTATTTAATTTAACCAGTATGAGTTAATTAAATGAGATATGTATATGTTTGTTGATAGTTTGTTGATTGATTGTCTATCTAATTTAACTAGTATGAGTTGATTAAATGAGATTGTATGTATGTTGGTAGTGTTATTATTGTTGTTTATTTAATTTAACCAGCAAGAGTTAATTAAATAAAATGGAATTGATGCTTTGTTGGAGATCACATGAAATGTTTAACTATTTAATTTAACTGGGATAGGTTAACTGAATAGGTTGAAAATGATGTTCTGTTGATATTTGGAGCATGTTTATTTATTGATGTTAACTGGTTGGGGGTCAATTAAATAAATTGGATTTAAGGGATTAATTAATAAAATCATAAAATTATGGCATGGTATGATTTTATGTATATGTATAGTATCATTGTACCCACATGTCTTTAATATTATAATATGAGATTGCTTGGTGAGCTAATGGTTTGCTCACCCCTTAGTTGTACATGTGTACAGAGAATATTTTCAGACTTGAAGATCAAACAACTGGTTTTACCATTTTATAGTTAAGTTGGTGATGAGTCATAGTACTCATATTTGTATGTATTTGGCTTATTGTTGTTCTTTGAAATGTTTGTAAAAAGGCACACTCTTTCATTTATTGTAAGCCTTTGGGCATTATGTTTGTAAAAAAAAATATTAGATTCAATGTAATATACGAGCAGTGGGTTTAATAGTTTTCATCAATGGTATTTTCTTGTATTGACTTGTGAAGAGTAAAGAAAATGTTTAACGAAAAAAGAATTTTCATAATTAATTGAATGAGAATGAGATTTCTTTCAAAAACCTCAGGCTTAGGTTAATTAGTTTTCGCTTAATTAATCTTTCAAAATCAGGGTGTGACAAGAAGACCCACCTCCACCATCGATGAAGCCCTCTAGCAACAACCCTCTGCCACCCCCAACTCCTCCATCGTGACATGCCCCCCTTCTCGCACCATCGCCCGTTGTCACCGGCATCGCCGCTGCTTCTTCTTCTTCCTCCTCCTCCTATTTGCCGCTGTGAACCCTAGAGTCTTTCAAGAAATCCAAAAATGGAGAAGGCAATGGAGTCTTTGAATGTAACCAATGAACAATCTGAGATATTCTCCTATTCTACCGCTTTGATTTTCACTCAATTTCATTGGCAATTTTGTGTCTCAAATCTACATAAATGCATACATTTTTGTGCAAATTTGTTCTTGTATGATTTGTGGATTTTGTTGAGTTTTTGATGATTGAGACAATAAACCAAAATACATAAAAGCATATATATATATAACATATAGAAGAAACCTTAACTATTTATAAATATTTGATGACAATTCCACAAGTACAACCACTTTCATGTATTTCCTAGCTTACCAATTACAGATTCAAAAAACAAAAGGAGGGAGAGAAGAAAAGTGAGGGAAAGAAAATTCTAGAACATCAATCCTAATGCCTTTTTCCCCTAACCCCAAGAAATACATTTCTAATCTTGTGTAGTTCCTTGATAACTTCTTTTACACTCATTCTCTCATTTGGCATTTCAACAGAACATGAAACTCCAATTTGAAAGACTGGTACAAGGCAAGTCTCCAATTTAGAAATGTTGGCTGTACTACATTGCTTGCTCCTACTTGGCTTACTTGGCTCCTCTTCCATTTCCAATATGATTTGGGGATCAACAATCTGCATTACTTGCTGCGGAAGACACATTTTTACGTAGCCATGGAGGTTTACATTGCCCGTAAACATGTTATTAGTTGGTCTTTTTCCTGTGAACATTTCCAAGAGTAACACTCCATAACTGTACATATCACCTTGCGTTGATACCTCCTCACCCATACCATACTCTGCAACATGAAATAGTCAAAAAAAATGCCCAAAATTTTTAATTTTAGTATGATTGTTGAGCCAGTAAGTTGTGTTTCTTTTGATGAAAAATAAAATAAAATAAAATAAACACTTCAACATGTCAAAAGATAAAATTATCTCGAGGGTTAGTATCTATGTTCAGATATCATAGGTGTAGGACAATAGTTGATATAATTTGATGTGGTTGCTAAACAAACAATTAGGCAAAGTAAAGGAAAGTCATCTCTAACATCACTAAAAGGAGGTTTGATTTCTGTATAATCTTGTTGTTGGTTTATAGTTCACCGTAAAGTTAAAATAATGAAATTAAATAATATTTCTTGAAAATTCACAATTTTTTTAGTTTAGGTATGATCGTCAAACTAGTAAATTTGATCTATTTTGATAATAAAAAAATTAAAAAAAATCTTTAACACTTCAAAAGATAAAAATTATCTCAAATACCATAGGTGTATACAATAGTTGATATAATTTCTTGTGGTTGCTAAACTAACAATTAGGCAAAGTCAGGGAAAGTCATCTCCAACACCACTAAAAGGAGGCTTGATTTCTATATAATCTCGTTATTGGTTTTTAGTTCACCGCAAAGTAAAAATAATGAAACTAAATAATATTTCTTAATCACTTTCAAAGTAAGAAATAATAAATCTAAACAATTACCTGGGGCAACATAGCCAATTGTTCCTCTAATCCCAATCGAACTTGATTGCTGATGATTGGATATTCCGGTGGTTGCTGAAAAAATCTTTGCCAAGCCAAAATCACTAACATGGGCACACAAATCACCATCAAGAAGAATATTACTTGGCTTTAAATCACAATGAATGAAAGTCATTTCACAATGATTGTGAAGATAATCTATTGCCGAGGCCACATCAATGGCAATGTTTAGCCTTTGAACAAAGTTCAAGTTTTTGGGTTCCTGCTGTTTTGAAAGACTTGAGTGTAACCAGCTCTCTAAACTCCCATTTTCCATGAACTCGAAGACCAAAGCCTTGAAATCATTTCCTCTAAAATCAATGCTTGAGCAAGATGTGATTATCTTGACAAGATTTCGGTGGCGAATGTTCTTCAGTGCTTCACATTCTGTTACGAAACTCTTGTTTGCTCCACATTCGTATAGGTTGAGTACCTTCACAGCCACAATTTGTTCATCAGAGTTGAGAATCCCTTTATAGACATAACCATATCCTCCCTCACCAACTAAGTTGGATGGAGAGAACCCATTTGTTGCTTGAAAAAGTTCTCCATAAGAGAGTTGTGGATATTGGTTTTTCAAGGGTGAGGCTAAATTGACTCGCTTCCTTGACCTTCTGTTCCGGTAAAGAATAGCTAGAATGCACAATGATAATAGAACAATAATGAGAGTAACTATTAGAACTATTAGTCTATGGTTAAAAGATCGTTTTCTTCCATTTAAGACTTCCATAGGGCATGCAGGCAATTGCAATAGTTTAATTCCTCCACAGAGCTTACTGTTTCCAACAACTGAGAAGGCACTAATATTTGTGAAAACTCCTCTGTTCGGAACTTCACCATCAAACATATTATAGGAAAGATTGAGATATTGAAAGAATGGAAACACCTCAAAAAATCTTGGAATCTGTCCAGACAAGTAGTTCGTAGAAACATCCAATTCTTGAAGACCTCTCAATTGTCTGAAGGACATCGGAATTGTACCATTGAAAAGGTTACCATCCATGTAGAGAAATTCTAAAACTTCACAATTGCCAAGAGTAGCAGGGATTTCTCCAAATAATTTGTTTTTTGATACAAATAATTGACCCATATTTTTCAAGTTACCCACTTCTTGTGGTAGTAGTCCTGTTAGGTCATTTTGACTTAAGGATACAATAATGAGGGAAGTAAGACCAAAGATTTGATATGGTATAGCTCCAGTGAGATGATTGTAATCAAGAAAAATGTTTTCTAGATGGGTGCAATTGCCTAAAGAAATAGGAATGCTTCCCTCAATCATATTTGTTGATAGGTAGAGAGCACCAAGCCTAGTCAGGTTTGTAAAAGAGGATGGAATCTCTCCAGAAATGTTATTTATATCAAGCTCGAGAGTTTCCAACATGGAGAGTTTTCCAATGGAATTTGGAATGCTACCTGTCAGCATGTTTTCACCTAGAAAGAGTTTTTGCAAATTTACAAGGTTCCCAATATCAAGAGGTATGCTTCCAGATATATAGTTGCCTAGTAGAGCGAACCAAGTGATCTTGGTGGAGAAATTGGCAATAGAATTGGGCAACAAACCTTTAAAATGATTTAGAGTCAAATCCAAAAGTCGGAGATTGGAACAATTGGATAAAGAAGTGAGAAAGCTTGTTAATTCAATGCCTTGATTTGTCCCAAGTGAATTCTCATAAGCACCTAAAAATTCTAAAGCATCAAGGGTTCCAAAATTCATAGGCATGGACCCAGTAAATGCATTAGTCCCAAAATTAATTTGCACAAGTCTCGTAGCATTGGCTATTGACGATGGAATTTGGCCATAAAATCGATTGCTTGCAAGCAAAAAAATTTTCAAATTTGGAAGGGCGAGGCCCAAATCCGGTGGGAGAATTCCATGCAGTAGGTTGACAGCGATAGAGATGAAATAGATTGATGAGATGTTGTAAAGTGAAGCAGGAAACATACCGGACAAATTATTTCCCGACAGCTGAAGAAACTCCATGAAGCAGGAAACATACCGGACAAATTATTTCCCGACAGCTGAAGAAACTCCAACTTGGAAAGCTGCCCAAGTTCGATGGGAATGCTTCCGTCTAAATTATTGCGGGTTAGAGAAAGCGCACGTAGACTGGAAAGGTTCCCAATCGATTGTGGGATATTTCCAGTGAGATTATTTATGGCAAAATTCAAATAAAAGAGCTTAGACAAAGAACCCAGACCAGCAGGAATTTTACCTCCAAGATTGTTGTTAATTACGTAGATGATTCTTAAGTCTGAACAACGAGTCAAACTGGCAGGAAATTCACCTTTGAAAGAGTTATTGTTAAGAAAAAGATATTGCAGACGAAACAACCTGCCAATTTCTGGAGGGATTTCACCATTGAAACTGTTGTTTCCAAGATCAATCGTCCTAAGGAAGGTGAGGTTCCAATGTGAGGAGATACAAAACCCATCAATGCCAGAGATGAGAGGTTTAGGCTGGTGACACGCTGATGCTGACGGCCACATGACACCCCTTGCCAATTGCAAAAGTGAATGGAATTATTCCATGATCTGAAGACACTAAGTGGATCTCCTGGTATCAAATCTCTGATTGCAAGTAGAGCCTGATGGTCTGTCTCGTTTGTGAGAATGAAACTGGGGTCACCCTTGGCAGCTGTAATCAGTTCGAGAGAGTTCATGAAAAACAAAATGAAACAAAGTACAGCCGACGTACTAAGTAACAACTGAGAAAGGCTGAATTTGTTTGCTCCATTTGGTGTCAAAAACAGAATATTATTATGATGAGAAATGGAGCTGATCAACTTGTATACACAAATGGATAGCCAAATATATGTATTTATAGATCCAATTGGGACTTTCTTTTCTTTTCTTTTTTTTTAGGTGAATTGCACTAATAGTTAATTTGAGCTTGTGTCACTTTATACCTGATTTTTCAATTATGATATATTTGACTATAATTTTGAATCTCGTTATAATAAAGACAATTAAAGACACATTTGCACCATTTCAAGGGCAAAGTTATCAATTTGATAAAATATAAATTAGTTTGAAAAAAAATAAATGTCAAAAAATTATTTTAAAATTAATTTTACCCACCAAAGATAAAATTATAAAAATAATAAATCTTTTACATTTTTATTTTTTTACCAAATTAATTTTTAATGTGTTTGAATGATGATCATATAATAGGTGGCTTTTTTTGTTAATGTTTTTGGATTTTTATCATAATAGATGGTTGTATATTTTTGGATGGTTATAATGTAACGATAGTTATTAGGTTTTAATATGTAATCGAATTGTTTAATATATGAAATTTTTTAGTTTAAATTTTTTGATTAGATGGATTGGTTTAATAATGACATTAAAATTGTCGCCATGTTTGACTTTTGAAAAAATAGAAACTAATTTAACAAAAATAAATACAAAAAATTATCTCTACCCTCCCAAAAGATAAAATTATATAAAAATGATGTATTTTTAATTCTTTTTCACTAATTCAATTTTTAGTTTCTAGAAAAAATTTTGAAAATAGATTCTGAAAATCAAACCAAACCAAACCAAACAGAACTTTATAATAAAAAAAGTTCCAACATTATTCATTAAAAAAAGGTCATTACATTTTAAAACACATACAAGTTAATCAACAAAAATAATGTATGACGACTTTGCCCTTGAAATTAACATTTGGAAAGGAAACATCTTTAATTGATTTTGTTTAGAACAAGATTCAAAATTCAGATCAAATGTATCATAATTGAAAGTAAAAGACTAAAGTGACACAAGTCCAAACTACAAGGACTGTTAATTAATGTGCCATTTCTTTTAAAAAAATTCTTTTCTAATGCTGTAAATTGTTAATGAAGCCATTGTGTTAGTGATAATATCTAGAAATAAAAGTATGTATAGTTTTTTACAAGACTGTTAATTAATGTGCATTTCTTTTAAAAAAATTTTCTAATGCTGTAAATTGTAATGAAGCCATTTGTTAGTGATAATATCAGAAATAAAAGTATGATAGTTTTTAAAAAAAAATTAAAATAAAGAAGTGAAGAAGTTATTTGTTTGAACAAGTCAAGAAATTAAAAATAATTGTTTGTCATCAATTTTATCTATCTCAATTTGATTTCATGTATTTTGAAAGAGTTTTGAATAATGTACAAAACACAGAAAATGTGATAGATAAAATTGATTTTCATATTTGTAAACTCAATCTTCTGTGTTTTGTACATTATTCAAACTATTTCAAAATACATAAAAATCAAATTGTTTCAAAATGAATGGCATAGTCTATATTTGTTTGCTACACATAGTAATTTTTAAGATTATTAATAATGAATATGAACATATAAATCATAAAAACTACATAACATGGTTTAGTAGAAATCGATTTTTTGATCGGGTGAGCGGGTTTCTTAATTAGTGACTTTCCCCTCTCATACCTAAGGTTCCAAACTAAGACATTTTTTGTTATGATGAGCAATGGCATTGGCACGAGTCACAAGTTTTCTAGTTTTCCTACAAGGATTAGGTGACGACTCTGAGATCTGGTAATACAATCTATTTCCGGCAAAGGTTTTGCAATAAAATGGATTTTCTATAAAAGTTGTCGGATTTGGACTCTCATTTATGTTTCGCATTCACTCTGAAACTAGATCAAAGAAATCGAGGGTTCGAACTATTTAGCACACTCAGGTACCCCGGCATGCAACAAATTTATGAAATAAATGCCCAATAATTTATGTTACGTCTTGACCCGTCTAATTATGTCCTATTTTATTTATTTAATATGAATTAGGTCCGAACAACAATTTGCCAAGCTTTGGGCCCATCATGAATAATTTATATTACATACTTGACCCGTTTAATTAGGTATCTATTTATATAATTTCAAGCTCTAATATTTTTTTATATTTGTTCCTATATTTTAATTTGAATGAGTTCTCTATTGTTGTTCAGAAGGGGGTTATTAAACTATTGTTGTTGGACCATATGCTAAAGTTTGAAAGTTGTGGAGAGATTTTTTTTTTTTTTTTTTATGTGATTATTAGATCATTGGTGCAAAGACAAAAAAGAATCGAAGGAAGAAATTTTTTAAAAAAATAGTAAAACTAATCATGTGAACACCTTTCCTGTGCATTGCCAGCAACTCAAACAATAAATTTGACATCGTCAAACAAGTCTAAAGAAATAAAACTTGAACATAGTCAAACAAGTTTAAAGAAATAAACCCATATGTTAGTCCGAACAAATCCAACGAAAATGATCCAAACAAGTCTAAAGAATTTTTTCTTTAACAATGCTTTCATTTTCATTTTCCTACCCAATAAACTGATTACTTGAGTTGGCCACTTTGGGACATTTTTATTTAGGAGTTGTAGCAGTTATTCTTTACAAAACTTGAATATTGAATATTTTTTTCTCTTTATGAGAGTTGCATTTAGTTGTTTATTTCTTTACCATTATATCTTATACCTATGCATTGTTAGACAATAAGTTTCTAGCTTGCAACAATTATTTTTGTATTTATAATTCTTTTCTACCGATACCAACAAAAAAATCAAAGTTCGAATCAATTTTCCTCATTTCATTTTCAAATTTGTTTTTTTCCATACCTCAAACAAATTTGAGATACAAGCATAGTCTTAAGAGTTGTTTGGGACAATCTTAAAGAAATCATATTTTTCTACTAAAAAAAGGCAAAAAATTAAAATGTCAAAAAACTTGTTTGTTATCAATTTAAAAAATAAATGTCACAAGTTCAACTCATAAGAAAATAATCAACCATTTTTTTCCAATCGTATTTCTTTTTTATTTTTTATATTCTTAGTGAGATATTTTAATATTTTAATTATTTTTTAAATAGACCTAATCTAAATATACTTAAAAATTAAAATATTTGTGAAGGAATTAAAAAACATCAATAAATAGAAAAAAAAAATTATTGAATTTTTGTTTTTATATATTTTTTCATAAATTTTGTATTTTTAAAATCTCAAAAATTATATTGAAAACTCTAAAATCAAATAAAGGAATTAACTTCTTTTAGATTTTAAAAGAATACTAAAAAATGGAATTAGATTATACGGTGGCAAGAGAAAGAAATCGCTCCCAAACAACACTTCACATCTGATGTTTGGGATGTGAGATTTCTTTCAAAAGTTAATACAAGTTATTAAATCATTTTCTCTAAATATATATATATATATATATATAATATATTTTAATTTTTTTTTGGACATAGTTAAAAAAAATTACTAAAAAAGCCGATCTCACTTTGCATAGCTTTTTAGTGAGATAACCATTTTATTATATATCATTTTTTTTCTTTCATAATTGAAATTATGATTCCCAACTTCTCTTAATTTAAAAATTTACCAATTTGCTGGCTTGAATGTTTGTCGTACATGTAATCTATTTAATAAAATTTACAATCAAATATGGGATTGTGAGTTCTATGGACTAACACTCTCAATCCTATACTATAATCTTACTATTCAAACATGTCTTAATGGTTATTTTAATCCTAATTGTTTTAATTGACTGTAAAGCTGTATTAGTAGTTAAATACGGACATTTAAAAAAACAAATAGAAATGTGGAAGAATGTTTTTTAGCTGAATCTTGAGAAAACAAGACTTTTTTTGTTTCCTTTTCTGTTTTTGGTTAGTTAAGGATAACAAGAAACAAAAGAGGGTATTTTTCAATTTTTTTTAGTTAATTAGAAAACTAACCAGAAAAGAATAAAAAGCAGAGGATATTTTGATAATTTGTTTGAGACTATTGACATTGGGGCGTTTATTGTGCGTGAAGCACAACATTCACTATTGTGCATGCGTGTGGCCTAATTCAAGTTTTATTTTGATAATCTGAGTTGTTTATTTTTAGAGTATATCATGTAAAAACAATTTGTAAGAAAATCAAATTGATTAGATATTGATAGCTCACTCATCAACATGTGTATTGAAAAATGAATGGCAAGAATTATTTAGACATAAAACTAAATACAAATATAATTGATGAAATGTTTAATGATATCTGAGAATGACAAGTGTTATTTTAAATATAAAATTAAATACAAATGTAATTTGATAAAAGAGTTATTGATATCCTATCAATTTAATTTTTTTACAATTTATCTACACAATATATTCTTAAAAATGAATTTGGACTATTTTGCTTCACATAATAGCAACCACTCAAAATCCGTGCATGTCATAGTGGAACAGTTCAATGAACAATGAACAAGTTTAGTCAAGGGAATTGTGTTCCTCTTTTCACCACTTTGACAGCATTAATTTACTTGGAAAAACCAATGCATACGTTATTCAGCTCAACCACCAATTTTTATAGTCAAGATTGTAATCAAAGTATTGCCAAAGACATCTTCCATTCTTTCTCAATCCTCCATTTATCTGTATCAAAAAATGGAGTAAATGCAACTTACACCCCCATGAGATTTGATTTAATACATATCACCCCTTGATATTTGGGAAATTACACTAACCTCCTTGTCATTGTTATTATTTAGACGAAATGAAGATATTGAAATCATGCACTCTCTTTTCTTGATTTATTTTACTTTCTCTATTTTCCCCCATTCCTTTGCTTTACTTTTTTTTTAAAAAAATAATATAAATTTCCCTCTGTTTTTCTATTAGAAGCTTATGATAGCATGTTTATGTGATTATGTGGGTATGGAACGTAGTTTTCTAGATGTTAATTGGACCCTTGAGATTTCTAGTAGTCTTGTTGGAAGGCATTGATCAATGTTGTTCCACACCGGAACTACAGTAACCTTGGGACTATTATTATCCAGGAAATGAATTCGTAGGTTGCTTATGTGATTATGTGCTTACGTGGAATGAATTATTTTGTCCAATACATTAGGACGCGAGTGTTTAGTTTCGGCAACCATTTATTAATGTGCTAACGTCTTTTTTGTTTCCTTTATTAGGATGTCAGGACGAGACGAGGAACGCGGTATGGCGTGGTAGGCCGGGTAGGCAGGAGGTACCGGTGCAGAGGAGATTCCGGCAGTTCATGAGGGAATTGGCCAAGGCCGGAATGGTGGCCGAGCCAGTAGGCCAAGCAAGGCTATGGCGCTTTAGCCCGAGAGATAGCAGGGGCATTCAGGGAGTCAGTAGGCTTCTTAGGCTGAGAATCAAACGCCAGGTTTTGTTGTGTGGCGGATGCAGGACCTTCCTTTCTGAAGAGGGAAGTTCTTCCGGTCCTAATCCGGAGAATTTGTGGGTGATCCTAAACGAGCCGCTAAGGCAGATGAATGGCTCCGAAAGACAATGGAAACCGTTTGAGATGCCTTGGCATCGAAGACGGGGTTGAAGGTACCTTGGCATCATTCCAAGTTTGAAGGGAGGATGCGGGTCAGTGGTGGAAGTTCACTAAGGGGCGTATAGAGGTAACATGGGAGGCTATTTTGAATGCTTTCCAAGGAAGTTCTTATCTCCAGCAGTTAGGGAGGAAGCTGAGAGACCAGTTCTGCCAGCTTAAGGCAGTCGAGTTTCTTCAAGTGGTCCGAGTTTTGAAGGCTGCATTTACTAGTTTTGTCCAGGGTTTGCCACTGAAATTGGGTGGCGTCTGAGGAACGCCGTTGTTTGAGTTTGAGAGGAAGTTGAGGCGTGGCTCAAGCTGAGAGTTGGGGAACTATGATCTGGATATGGGCGTTGGTTGATGTTGCAGCCCACACTGCAATCATGATGCAGGAGGAGAGGAAGGACAGAAGGGCCTCCAAGAGGAAGTCCAGGTTTGGTCAGTAGTGATGGTAGAGACAGAGAGGGCTTAGTCCCAAACAGTCTCAGAGAGCTTTTCTAGATCGACTTTTTCCTGTGCCGAGTGCTAGTTTCGGGGAAGGCAGTCAAGGAGACATTACTTTCTTCAGTTGGCCAGCTGGGCCACAAGTCTCCAGTTTGTCCTCAGAGGGGAGGAGTGCAGAGAGCAGCATCATCTTCGGCTCTAGATCTCAGAGCCAGAGTCAGGGTAGAGGCCAAGCCACTCTCGTGTTTATCCAGTGTGGCAGCCAAGGGCAGTATGAAAGGTATTGCCCGCAGTTTTGGTGGCACACCTGGTGCATCTGGTTTGAGGCGACTCCAAGGTCAACAGGCAGCTCAGTCGGGTCAGGCCTCGAGCCCATCAGGGGGCTTTCATCGTCTCAAGTCCGTGCAGCAATCTTAATGCTCCTAGGGGTGAGCAGGTTGATCAGAGGTCATCTGGGCGCGTATATCTATTACCGCGCAGGATCTTGTACCGGCTCCATCTGTTGTGAGAGGTACTTCGTTGTTTTGCACTCGTTTTGGTAATGTTTTGAGATTGGATATACGGGTGCATCTCAATTCCTTTGTGTCTGCTGCATTTGCATCTAGTTTTTGGAGTTAGGAGTTAGCATAGTTAGCATCTCTATTTGGGTGTAGTGTGCCTCTTGGGGTGAATTGATTT
>NW_021024992.1:28372-54296 GCF_004153795.1 Camellia sinensis | reverse complement strand
AAATGACAGGGAGGTAGTGTAATTTGCAGATATCAAGGGTGATATATATTAAATCCAAATCATCATGGAGTGTAAGTGTATTTCTCCATTTTTCAGAACAAGATAAGAGAGCATTTGAGAAAGAATGGTAGAGATGGTCTTTGCATACTTTGAATTCCAATCTTCTGATATAAAATTGTGGTTGAGCTGATAACGTATGCATTGGCTTTTTCCCAAGTAAATTAATGCATGTCAAGTGGTGAAAAAGGAACACAATTCCTTGGACGTAAGTCAGTTGTTACTATTGAACTGTTCACTATGACAATGCACGATTTTGAGTGGTGCTATGTGAAGCAAACTTTTATTTTTTTGTCCAATTCATTTTAGATATATTGTGTAGATTAAACTGTAGTAAAAAATTAATATTGGATAGGATATCAATAGTACGCTTTTATCAAATTAATATGTATATTAATTTTAATTATACAAAACACACTTTCATTCTCAGTGATTCCTTAAACATTTCATCAAATTTATATTGTATTTTAGTTTTATGTTTAAATAATTCTTGCCATTCATTATTTTTCTAAATATCACATGTTTTGATGAGTGAGAAGATCTATATATCTAATCAATGTTGATTTTCTTACAAATTTGTTTTACATGATGATACGCTCTCTAAAAATAGATATCAGATATTCTCAAAAGATAAAGACTTGAATTAGGCCTCAAACCTGACGCCAATAACGCTGAATGTTGTGCTTCACGCACATATCCGACATGTGATCATCACCCATTCAATAGGTTCAATAGTCAACAATATTAAGTCTCACAACTATCCTCTGTGCTGTTTATATCTTTTGTCGGTTATTTTCGTAATTAGTATAAAAAAATTGAATATATACTTCTTTTTGTTGATCGCTTTAAAGCCTAAACCATAAAAAACGTAAGAAGAAACTAATAAAAAGTTCTTGGTTTTCTCAGATCGCTAAAAATACATTTCTACATTTTTATTTGTTTTTTAATCGATCGTATTTAATCTTTAATCAGCTTTAACAAGTCAATTAAACAGATTAGGATTTTAAATACCTACCTATACAGATGTCTTTGTATAGAGTATTATTATATAGGGATTGAGAGTGTGTTAGTCATAGAACTCACAATCCCATATTTGATTGTAAATTTTTATTACATAGATTACATGTACGAAACTCATTTAAGCATGCAAGAATTTGGTAATTTTTAAATATAGTTAGATAGTTGGGAATCATAATTCAATTATGAAGAACAGAAAATGTATTATATAAAATGGATTAATCTCACTAAAAGTTCTATGCCCAAAGTGAATCGGCTATTTAGTATTTTTTTAAACTATGATCAATAGCAAAAAAAATTTAAATAGTATAATACTAAAATGTTTTATTATACTAGGTAGATATATATTAGATAAATTAGTGTTTAAAAACTTTTATTTAACATGATTCGAAAGAATATATTTATCAATCCAAACATTCACAAACTATGGAATGTAAAAGGTGTTGTTGATTGGAGGCGGATTTTTTTTCTTTTTTCTTATCTTTGCCCACGTATAATCTAACTCTATTTTTATGTATTTCTTAAAACTAAAAGAGTTATCCGTTTATTTAGATTTTAGGTTTTCCAATATAGTATTTGTGAGTTTATGAGACAAATATACAAAATTTATGGAAAAATATATAAAAAACAAAATTATCTATTAAATTTTTTTGTTACGATTTTCGATGTTGTTTTAATTCCTCTTCACAACTAATTTTATTATTAGGTATATTTAGATTAGGATCTATTAAAAATAATAAAATATTAAATATCTCACTAAGTATATAAATATGAAGATAAGAATACCGATTGGTTGAAAAAGATGGTTGAGTTATTTTCCTTAGTAAATTGAGTGAATATGTGAGATTGTAGACATGTTGATTCTTCTAAATTGATAAACACACAAAGTATTTTGGAATTTTAATTTTTATGCCCATTTTTTTAGTGAAGAAAGAATTATGATTTCTAAGATCGTGACTCCATAAAACTTTTAAGGACTTATCGCTTGTATCCATATAATCATTGGTTAGAGTGATAATGGAAAACTGAAAGTATGAGAGAAATCGATCAAGTGAATTACTGATTCGATAGCCGTGGATTTCTTTGATTGGTATCACGGTAGAAATGAAATATAAATACAATAAATAATATAGTAGAACTTGAACTAAATCGGGCTTATTCTAAAAATGCATAGGTTACATAAGATATAATGAAAAAGAAAATAAACAACTAAATGCAATGCTCATAATGGAGAAATAAATTTCAAATATCAAGTTTTGTAAAGTCAACTGCCTACAACTCCTAAATTAAAAATGTTGCACATAGTGGCCAACTCAAAGTAATGCAGTTGATTGTGCGTTAGGAGAAAATGAAAGCATGTTAAAGAAAAATTCTTTAGATTGTTTGGGCACATTTTCGTTGGATTAGTGTCGACTAAACATGATAGGTTATTTATTATCTTTCAACTCTGTTGTGACCTATGTCAACGTATGTATATTCTTGTACAGACTTGTTGTGCACGATTGAGTCAATATTTATTGTGTTGAGTATGCTGGCAGATAGCATGACAGGAAACGGTTGTTTCCAACCATATTAGTCTTGTACATCGGCTATTTAATAAAAAAAATTGTCTTCCTTCGATTTCTTTTTTGTCTTTTGGCCCAAATGATCTGAATAATCAATAAAATAAAATAAAAAAAAAAATCCACAAATCTTCTACAAACACTTCTATCATGGGAACAATTTAGATTATGTTGATCAACAGCCTGTTATCCTCTCTGAACAAACATATAGAGAAACAGTCAATTTACAAATATAGACAATATAAAATATAATTACAGAGCTTGCAAATTTAATAAATAGATACCTAATTAAACGGAGTCAAGTACTGTAATATAAATTATATTCATGATGGGCCCGTAGAGCTTGGCAAATTGTTGTTCATGACCTAATTCATATTCAATATAAATAAATAGTGCATAATGTGGTAGACGGTGTCAAGACGTAACTAAAATTATTGGGCATTTTATTATAAATTTGTTGCATTGCCCGGATGACCTAGTTGTGCTAAATAGTTAGAACCCTTCGATTTCTTGATCTTAGTTTACGAGAGTGCAAAATGCTGAAACATAATGATGTCCAATCTCGACACTTTGTATTATCGAAATCCATTTTATGCAACCTTTGCCGTGGAATAGATTGTCATTACGCAGATCTCAAACAGAGTTCGTCACCTAATCTGTAGGAAAACTTAAGAAAAACTTGTGACTCGTTGCCAATGCCATGTCATCATAAACAAAAAATGATCTAGTTTGGACATACTTAGGTTATGAGAGGGGAAAAGTCAACTAATTAAATGCCCGCTCACTCCGCATCAAAATCGATTCTACTAAACCATGTTATGGAGGTTTATTGACTTTTATATGTTCATATTATCTATTATATATTAATCTTAAAAACATTTATATGTGTGCAAAACAATATAGACTATGCCATTCAATTTGTAAACTCTAATTTGATTTATTGTTTTTGAAATAGTTTTGAATAATGTACAAAACAGACTGAAGATTGAGTTACAATATGAAAATCAAGATTTTCATCTATCTAATTTTTGTCTTTTTAGTACATATTCAAAAATTCTTTCAAAATACATGAAAATAAAATTGAGATAGATAGAGAATTGTGACAAACAATTATTTTAATTTCATTGACTTGTTCAAACAAATAACTTCTTGTACCACTTCTTTTTTATTTTAATTTTTTTTTTAAAATATAAAATATACTAATATTCATACATGGCTTATTAAATTTACTTAAATTTTAAATCATAATTAAGTTTAAAAAAATATTATTCTATTGCTAATTACAACAACATGCTTTCATTAACAATTTTACAGCTAGAAAAGAATTTTTTTAATAGAAATGCGCACATTACTTAACATCCTGTTGTTTAGTTGGACTTGTGTCATATTGTCTTTTAACACTTTTCAAATATGATACTTTGATCTGATTTTGATCTATGTTCTAAGAAAATATACAATTTAAAGAATGTTTCCTTCCAAATGGTTCAATTTCAAGGGCAAAGTCCCAGTCATAATTATTTTGAATTGAGATTACAGTTGTTTGGGATTTGTTTAAAAAATGTAGTACTTAGTTTTTAGTTAATTTGAATAGATGTTGTGGATGACTTTATTTTTACTTATGAAAAGTTCTGTCTCTTAGGTTTTTGGCATTTAGGTTTGAGTTTTAGAATCTATTTTCTAAAGTTTTTTCTAAGAACTAAAAATTGAATTAGGTGAAGAAATGTAAGAAATTAATCAGTATAAATTTATTATAAAAGATAATAAATCATTTTAGGAGGGATATTGAGGTATAATTTGATTTTGTTTCGCTTCTTAATATTTATTATTTAATGATTGCTCTATTTAGCTTGTCTGATTTTTTCATCCAAAAGTCAAAATGGCGACATTGGTTATGGTCGAATTTATTGATCATATTCCATCTATATAAAAATGTCAAAGAACTGAAAAGTTATTCTTGATTATTGTAAACAATTATCGAGTTATACTTATAGAATTATAATGGTAGTGCTAAAAACTAATAAACATAACCGTTACATTATAACCATGCCAAAAATATACAAGACCATCTTATTTATATGATAACATGCCAAGAAATATAACAAAAAAGCACCTATTATAAGTAGAAATTTCGATACAGTCAAACACATGGATTTATGAAAATAAAAATTAAATTATGGTAAAAAAAGAATTTGTATTTTTTCTCTTTTGTTATAATTTTATCTTTGTTGGGTAAAATAATTCTCTAAAAATTATATTTAATAATTTTTTTTGATACATTTATTTTTTTGAAATTAGTATTTATATTTTCAAATTGGATGGAATTTGCCTTGATAATGGTGTGCTATGCTGTCTGTGGTAATTTTGGTTGTTAATTAGACACGAGATTCAATATATATTATTAGTATACAATAATATCATATTGAAGACTCTAATTGTATTAAGATAGACAACAAGTCTCTAAGATTAAACTATTAGTCGTATATCAACATCCCTAAAAAAAAAGTAAATAGAGTAATGAAAGAAAGAAGTCCACTTGGATCTATAAAGTACATAATATTTGTGTAATCGCTTGGTGTATTACAAGTGATCGAGGCTCCATTTCTACGATCATAATATATATTCGTTTTTGTGAACACGCCAAATGGGAGCAAACAAATTCAGCTTTCTCAGTTGTCATACTTATGTTACGTCGGCTGTACGTTTGTTTTTCATTTTGTTTTTTCATGACCTCTTCTCGAACTGATTACAGCGGCGAAGGGATAGAACCCAAGTTTCATTCCTTCACAAAGAGCAGCAGACCTATCAGGGCTCTACTCGCAATCAGAGATTTGAATACAGGAGATCCACTAGTGTCTTTCAGGAATTGCGCATGGAATATTCCCATTCACTTTTGCACTTGGAAAGGCGGTTCATGTGCCGTCAAGCATCAGCGTGTCAACAGGCCTAAACTCTCATCTCGGGCATTGATGGGTTTTTGTTTCTCCTACAGATCATTGGGAACACTCCATTCATATACCCTTAGGACGATTGATCTGGAACAGAGAGTTTTCAATGGTGAACATCCTCCAGAAAATTTATTTTAGGGACAGGTTGTTTCGATATGACATCTGTCAATATATCTTATTTCTTAAGATCAATCAAATAAAAAAACTCTTTTCAAAAAGAGTGAAACACTTATTCCTGGGTTGCCTAGTATTGGTTAGTGACTCGATTGTTCAGACTTAGAGAACGAGGGTACGGTACTGAAGTAACAATGCTTGGAGTGAATTATTTCCTGTAGGCTGATGTGCTGGGTGTCTTTTGTCTAAGCTCTTTTAAATTACGTAGATGATTCTTAAGTCTGAACAACGAGTCAAACTGGCAGGAAATTCACCTTTGAAAGAGTTATTGTTAAGAAAAAGATATTGCAGACGAAACAACCTGCCAATTTCTGGAGGGATTTCACCATTGAAACTGTTGTTTCCAAGATCAATCGTCCTAAGGAAGGTGAGGTTCCCAATGTGAGGAGATACAAAACCCATCAATGCCAGAGATGAGAGGTTTAGGCTGGTGACACGCTGATGCTGACGGCCACATGACACGCCTTGCCAATTGCAAAAGTGAATGGAATTATTCCATGATCTGAAGACACTAAGTGGATCTCCTGGTATCAAATCTCTGATTGCGAGTAGAGCCTGATGGTCTGTCTCGTTTGTGAGAATGAAACTGGGGTCACCCTTGGCAGCTGTAATCAGTTCGAGAGAGTTCATGAAAAACAAAATGAAACAAAGTACAGCCGACGTACTAAGTAGACAACTGAGAAAGGCTGAATTTGTTTGCTCCATTTGGTGTCAAAAACAGAATATTATTATGATGAGAAATGGAGCTGATCAACTTGTATACACCAATGGATAGCCAAATATATGTATTTATAGATCCAATTGGGACTTTCTTTTCTTTTCTTTTCTTTTCTTTTTTTAGGTGAATTGCACTAATAGTTAATTTGAGACTTGTGTCACTTTAATACCTGATCTTTCAATTATGATATATTTGACTATTAATTTTGAATCTCGTTCTAAATAAAGACAATTAAAGACACATTTGCACCATTTCAAGGGCAAAGTTATCAATTTGATAAAATATAAACTAGTTTGAAAAAAATAAATGTCAAAAAATTATTTAAAAATTTTTTAAAATTATTTTTACCCACCAAAGATAAAATTATAAAAAAATAATAAATCTTTTACATTTTTATTTTTTTACCAAATTAATTTTTAATATGTGTTTGAATGATGATCATATAATAGGTGGCTTTTTTTGTTAATGTTTTTGGATGGTTATCATATAATAGATGGTTGTATATTTTTGGATGGTTATAATGTAACGGATAGTTATTAGGTTTTTAATATGTAATCGATATGTTTAATATATGAAATGTTTTTAGTTTTAAATTTTTTGATTAGATGGATTGGTTTAATAATGACATTAAAATTGTCGCCATGTTTGACTTTTGAAAAAATAGAAACTAATTTAACAAAAATAAATACAAAAAAATTATCTCTACCCTCCCAAAAGATAAAATTATATAAAAATTATATTTGACTATTAATTTTGAATCTCGTTATAAATAAAGACAATTAAAGACACATTTGCACCATTTCAAGGGCAAAGTTATCAATTTGATAAAATATAAATTAGTTTGAAAAAAATAAATGTCAAAAAATTATTTTAAAATTATTTTTACCCACCAAAGATAAAATTATATAAAAATAATAAATCTTTTACATTTTTATTTTTTTACCAAATTAATTTTTAATGTGTTTGAATGATGATCATATAATAGGTGGCTTTTTTTGTTAATGTTTTTGGATGGTTATCGTATAATAGATGGTTGTATATTTTTGGATGGTTATAATGTAACGGATAGTTATTAGGTTTTTAATATGTAATCGATATGTTTAATATATGAAATGTTTTTAGTTTTAAATTTTTTGATTAGATGGATTGGTTTAATAATGACATTAAAATTGTCGCCATGTTTGACTTTTGAAAAAATAGAAACTAATTTAACAAAAATAAATACAAAAAAATTATCTCTACCCTCCCAAAAGATAAAATTATATAAAAATGATGTATTTTTAATTCTTTTTCACTAATTCAATTTTTAGTTTCTTAGAAAAAAATTTTGAAAATAGATTCTGAAAATCAAACCAAACCAAACCAAACAGAACTTTATAATAAAAAAAGTTCCAACATTATTCATTAACAAAAAGGTCATTACATTTTAAACAACATACAAGTTAATCAATCAAAAATAAGTTATATGACGACTTTGCCCTTGAAATTGACCATTTGGAAAGGAAACATCTTTAATTGATATTGTTTAGAACAAGATTCAAAATTCAGAGTCATAGGTATCATAATTGAAAAGTAAAAGACTAAAGTGACACAAGTCCAAACTACAAGGACTGTTAATATAATGTGCCATTTCTTTTAAAAAAATTCTTTTCTAATGCTGTAAATTGTTAATGAAGCCATTGTGTTAGTTGATAATATCTAGAAAATAAAAGTATGTATAGTTTTTTTAAAAAAAAAATTAAAAATAAAAAGAAGTGGATAAGAAGTTATTTGTTTGAACAAGTCAAGAAATTAAAAATAATTGTTTGTCATCAATTTTATCTATCTCAATTTGATTTCATGTATTTTGAAAGAGTTTTGAATAATGTACAAAACACAGAAAATTGAGGTAGATAAAATTGATTTTCATATTTGTAAACTCAATCTTCTGTGTTTTGTACATTATTTAAAACTATTTCAAAATACATAAAATCAAATTGTTTCAAAATGAATGGCATAGTCTATATTTGTTTGCTACACATAGTAATTTTTAAGATTATTAATAATTAGAATATGAACATATAAAATCAATAAAACTCATAACATGGTTTAGTAGAAATCGATTTTTTGATCGGGTGAGCGGGGTTCTTAATTAGTGACTTTCCCCTCTCATACCTAAGGTTCCAAACTGAGACATTTTTTGTTATGATGAGCAATGGCATTGGCACGAGTCACAAGTTTTCTAGTTTTCCTACAGGATTAGGTGACGACTCTGAGATCTGGTAATACAATCTATTTCTGGCAAAGGTTTTGCAATAAAATGGATTTTCTATAAAAGTTGTCGGATTTGGACTCTCATTTATGTTTCGCATTGCACTCTTGAAACTAGATCAAAGAAATCGAGGGTTCGAACTATTTAGCACACTCAGGTACCCCGGGCATGCAACAAATTTATGAATAAATGCCCCAATAATTTATGTTACGTCTTGACCCGTCTAATTATGTCACTATTTATTTATTTTAATATGAATTAGGTCCCGAACAACAATTTGCCAAGCTTTGGGCCCATCATGAATAATTTATATTACATACTTGACCCGTTTAATTAGGTATCTATTTATATAATTTCAAGCTCTGAATATTTTTTGTATTTGTTCCTATATTTTAATTTGAATGAGTTCTCAATTGTTGTTCAGAAGGGGGTTATTAACCTATTGTTGTTGGACCATATGCTAAAGTTTGAAAGTTGTGGAGAGATTTTTTTTTTTAATTTTTTTATGTGATTATTAGATCATTGGTGCAAAGACAAAAAAGAATCGAAGGAAGAAATTTTTTTTTAAAAAAATAGTAAAACTAATCATGTGAACACCTTTCCTGTACATTGCCAGCAACTCAAACAATAAATTTGACATCGTCCAAACAAGTCTAAAGAAATAAAACTTGACATAGTCCAACAAGTTTAAAGAAATAAAACCCATATGTTAGTCCGAACAAATCCAACGAAAATGGCCCAAACAAGTCTAAAGAATTTTTCTTTAACAATGCTTTCATTTTCATTTTTCCTACCCAATCAACTGATTACTTGAGTTGGCCACTTTGGGACATTTTTATTTAGGAGTTGTAGCAGTTAATCTTTACAAAACTTGAATATTGAATATTTATTTCTCTTTATGAGAGTTGCATTTAGTTGTTTATTTCTTTTCATTATATCTTATACCTATGCATTGTTAGCCAATAAGTTTCTAGCTTGCAACAATTATTTTTGTATTTATAATTCATTTTCTACCGATACCAACAAAAAAATCAAAGTTCGAATCAATTTCCTCATTTCATTTTCAAATTTGTTTTTTTCCATTACCTCAACAAATTTGAGATACAAGCATAGTCTTAAGAGTTGTTTGGGAACATCTTAAGAAATCATATTTTTCTACTAAAAAAAGGCAAAAAATTAAAATGTCAAAAAACTTGTTTGTTATCAATTTAAAAAATCAAATGTCACAAGTTCACAACAATATTTTCACTCATAAGAAAATAATCAACCATTTTTTCCAATCGTATTTCTTTCTTATTTTTATATTCTTAGTGAGATATTTTAATATTTTAATTATTTTTTAAATAGACCTAATCTAAATATACTTAAAAATTAAAATATTTGTGAAGGAATTAAAAAACATCAATAAATAGAAACAAAAAAATTATTGAATTTTTGTTTTTATATATTTTTTCATAAATTTTGTATTTTTAAAATCTCAAAAATTATATTGGAAAACTCTAAAATCAAATAAAGGAATTAACTTCTTTTAGTTTTTAAGAATACTAAAAAATGGAATTAGATTATACGGTGGCAAGAGAAAGAAATCGCTCCAAACAACACTTCACATTTGATGTTTGGGAATGTGAGATTTCTTTCAAAAGTTAAAAAAGTTAATACAAGTTATTAAATCATTTTCTCTAATACATATATATATATTTTAATTTTTTTTGGACATAGTTAAAAAAAAATTACTAAAAAAGCCGATCTCACTTTGCATAGATTTTTAGTGAGATAACCATTTATTATATATTCATTTTTTTTCTTTCGTAATTGAAATTATGATTCCCAACTTCTCTTAATATTAAAAATTTACCAATTTTGCTGGCTTGAATGTTTGTCATACATGTAATCTATTTAATAAAATTTACAATCAAATATGGGATTGTGAGTTCTATGGACTAACACTCTCAATCCTATACTATAATCCTACTAATCAAACATGTCTTAATTGTATTTTAATCCTAATTGTTTAATTGACTGTAAAGCTGTAATTAATAGTTAAATACGGATGTTTAAAAAACAAATAGAAATGTAGAAGATGTTTTTTAGCTGAATCTTGAGAAAACAAGACTTTTTTTTTTTCTTTTCTGTTTTTTGGTTAGTTAAAGGATAACAAGAAACAAAAGAGGGTATTTTCAATTTTTTTTAGTTAATTAGAAAAATAACCAGAAAAGAATAAAAAGCAGAGGATATTTTGATAATTTGTTTGAGACTATTGACATTGGGGCGTTTATTGTGCGTGAAGCACAACATTCACTATTGTGCATGCGTTGTGGCCTAATTCAAGTTTTATTTTGATAATCTGAATTGTTTATTTTTAGAGTACATCATGTAAAACAAATTTGTAAGAAAATCAAATTGATTAGATATTGATAGCTCACTCATCAAAACATGTGTATTGAAAAAAATGAATGGCAAGAATTATTTTAGACATAAAACTAAATACAAATATAATTTGATGAAATGTTTAATGATATCTGAGAATGACAAGTGTTATTTTAAATATAAAATTAAATACAAATGTAATTTGATAAAAGCGTTATTGATATCCTATCAATTTAATTTTTTACAAGTTCAATCTACACAATATATTCTTAAAAATGAATTTGGACTATTTTGCTTCACACATAGCAACCACTCAAAATCCGTGCATGTCATAGTGGAACAGTTCAATGAACAAGTTAGTCCAAGGGAATTGTGGTCCTTTTTTCACCACTTTGACATCATTAATTTACTTGGAAAAACCAATGCATACGTTATTCAGCTCAACCACCAATTTTATAGTCAAGATTGTAATCAAAGTATTGCCAAAGACATCTTCCATTCTTTCTCAATCCTCCATTTATCTGTATCAAAAATGGAGTAAATTACACTTACACTCCCATGAGATTTGGATTTAATATATATCACCCCTTGATATTTGGGAAATTACACTAACCTCCCTGTCATTGTTATTATTTAGACGAAATGAAGATATTGAAAAAGGAAATAAAATTTTTTTTTTTCTTTTTTTTTTTTTCTTTCTCTATTCCCCCCCCCCCTTCCTTTGCTTTACTTTTTTTTTTAAAAAAAATATATAATTTCCTCTGTTTTTTTATTAGAAGTTGTTATTTTTTATATAAAAATGGGGTATGTAAAATGAGACTATTAACCACAGGGGTGAGAATGAAATTTTTAGAATGTTAGGGAGTGAGATGTAATTGGACCAAACCTCAGAGAGTGTCAGTGTAATTTATCTAAAAAAATATTTTCTTATATTTAATTATAATTTTTAAATTAATATATTAATAATTGTATTACTAATGGAAGTAGTGGTGGTGGGATAGGGGATGGTTTGATATTTTTTAGACTTAAAAAAAATACAATTTTAAATTTTAAAAATTGTATTTTTTTGTATAGAGGTATTAACTTATTTTGGTTTTTAAAAATACTAAAAAAATTGGATTAAACTATACGGTGGAATGTCTATCGTACATATAATCTATTTAATAAAATTTACAATCAAATATGAGATTTTGAGTTTATGGACTAACACTCACAATCTTATACTATAATCCTATTAATCAAACATACCCTAATGGTATTTTAATCCTAGTTTCAATGAAGGTGATAATTGTCTAAATGACTATAACGCTGTATATAGTAGTTAAATACGGATGTTTAAAAAACAAATAGAAATGTAGAAGATGTTTTTTTAGCTGAATCTTGAGAAAACAAGACCTTCTCTCTTTTTTTTCTTTTCTGTTTTTCGGTTAGTTAAAGGATAGCAAGAAACAAAAGAGGGTATTTTCATTTTTTTTTTTTTTGGTTAATTAGAAATTTAGCTAGAAAAGAATAAAAAATAGAGGATATTTTTGATAATTTGTTTGAGACTATCGACATTGGGGTGTTTGTTGTGTTTAAAGCACAACATTCACTGTTGTGCGTGCATTGTGGCCTAATTTAAGTTTTATTTTGATAATTTGAATCGTTTATTTTTAGAGTATATTCTGTAAAACAAATCTGTAAAAAAATTAAATTTATTATATATTAGTAGCTCACTCATCAAAACATGTGCATTGAAAAAAATGAATGGTAAGAATTATTTTAAGCATAAAACTAAATACAAATATAATTTGATGAAAGGTTTTGAAATTCCAGCTTCATTAAAAAATCCTTTTGAAAATTTAGATTCGTCCCATGATAAGTGACTAATGATTTAGGTAGTCCAAAATTAAAAAATTATACAAAGTAGATAAGAGAGAGATTAAGAGAAAATTAATTCACGACACAATATTTTTTACATAGAAAAATCACAATTAGAATCCATCAACTTGTGATAAAAAACCACAAGTCCTTGGCCAGTTGGAAAATCCACTATGAAACAAAAGAGTATAAGAGATATCTTACAAAGGCTACTCTAGGCACACGCATTTGCTCAACCTACAAGTAACACATCTTCATCCATTGGATCTCTGCAACAGTTGTCGAATCGCCACGATGCCAAATGATTTCAGAATCCACCGAAATCTACAATCTTAGAATCCACCAAGAAGATTGTCGAATCACCACAACACCAATGACTCTGGAATCCACTGAAGTCTACTATCTTAGAATCCACCAAGAAGGTTCACAGTTGAAAGGTGTAAAAGACTTGTGTAGCTTGATGATGAACTTGAAGCACCGATAAGCTAAATAATCATCAAGCGAATATGAGAGTGTTACAAATGAAACATCACTACAAAGTTCACTCGCAAAAACAAAATCTCTCTACAAAATTGATCTCACTTAGAAAAACAATCTCTCAAAATATAAAAATATTCAGAAAAGCCTGGGAGAAAAAAGTACTCAGAAAATAAGTGTGAGGGATGCAAGCCTCCTTCGCTGGATGCAAACAAAACTTTTGGGAACATGATTTGGTCGCGGCCTGGTCGCGGGCACCAATGAGCACATCGCGAGGGCGATGGTCCTGTTCGCGGACGCAAACAGCCATGCGTGCTGAGCTACTTTTGCAGGCTTTTTGCTCCATTTTCTTCTACATTTTCGCTTTGTCACCTAATCCTGCAGACAACCAGCCACCCTACAACCTTTTTTTGCTCTTCTTTTTACACAAGATTTTTTTTTAGAAAATCATGACCAATCTTGTGCCAAATTTTTCAATAAAAACAACAATTTGATTAGCTTAAGAAAGATGGTTACACAAATTCAAATTGATTGTTTCAAGATAGAGCATGCCAAATCAGTACAAGATATTAGCCATGTTTTGTCAACCTTTTCCAACCAAATTCTCGAGTTGATTATTTCAAGAAAGATCAAGATTCAGTTTTGAGGCATGCTTTTGACAAATTGCTCCACAATATCTCAAATTGATTATATTTAAAATAAATATTGTAAAATCAATAATCAATAGAGAATAATAGGCACATATTTTGTAAAGAGAGAAATTTGCCAAACAAATAAAAATCCTAACAGTTTAATGATATTGAGAATGACTAGTGTTATTTTAAAAATATAAAATTAAAGGCGAATTACACTAACACTCTCTATAATTTGGGACTTCTGTCATTTGGTTCCTAACCTTTCAATTGTAATACATTTGACCATGAATTTTGAATCTCGTTCCAAATAAGGATAATTGAAGACATTATTGCTCTATTTGAAAGGCAAAGTCGTCATACAACTTATTTTGTGTTGCTTAATATATTGTTTGAAATATAATGGCTTTTTTTAATAAATAATATTGAAACTTTTTTTTGTTATAAAGTTTTGTTTAGTTTCGTTTTCAGAATCTATTTTTAGAAAAAATTTCTAAAATACTAAAAATTAAATTGGTGAAAAAAAATTAAAAACACATCATTTTTATATAATTTTATCTTTTGGAAGGGTGGAAATAATTTTTTAAAATAATTTTTTTTGATATTTATTTTTTTTCAATTAGTTTTTATTTTTTCAAAAGTCAAATATGGAGACAACTTTGATGTCATTATTAAACCAATCCATTAAATCCAAAAATTCAAAACTAAAAATATTTCATATATTAAACATACTGATTATTCATTAAAAAGCCTAATAACCATCTATTACATGATAACCATTCAAAAATATCAACAAAAATAATCACTTATTACATGATCATCATTCAAACAAATATTAAAAATTAATTTGGTAAAAAAATAAATAAAAATGTAAAAAATTTATCATCTTTATATAATTTTAGTAGAAATAATTTTTAAAAATTTACATATAATTTTTTGACATTTATTTTTGTCAAACTAATTTATATTTTATCAAATTGATGACTTTGCCCTTGAAATGGAGTGACAATATCTTCAATTGTCTTTATTTGGAACAAGATTTAAAATTCACCGTCAAATGTATCACAATTGAAAGGTTAATGACCAAAATGATACAAGCTCCAAACTACAGGGACCTTTAGTATAATTAGCCCTAAACTTAAATACAAAGTAATTTGATAAAACAGTTATCGATATCCGATCAATTTAGTTTTTTACAAATTTGATCTACACGATATATTTTAAAACATAAATAATTCACATAATCAAAATAAAACCCAAATGCCATGTTTGTTTGGGCGAACTGGATTAGGTTAGATTAGCATTCCCATGATTAATAGTTTTACTATTACGAATCCCTTTGGATTATACATCCTATCATGTGTTTGGATTGAGTTAGAATTATAATGAGGGTCTAATAACCTAGACTTTTACTTAGTCCTCTAATTTATATCTCATCATCCTTTGTGAGATTGAATAGTCTATCATATATTAGATATCATATTCGGATGAATTGTTAGTCAGTACTTCAATTGTTTAACCAAACATCGGATTAATAATTTTATTAGACTATTAATCAAATTTCAAACTCATATTCACCCAAACAAACATGACAAAATCAACTTTGACTATTTTGCTTCACGGACAACAACCACGCCAAATTTGTGCTTGTCACAGTGTTGTAACAATTCAATAGTCCAAGGGAATTGTGCTCCTTTCCTTGGCCCTGTTTGGTAGAGCTGTGGGAAAGTGCATATAACTTATACCTTAACAGCTTATAGCTTATAACTATGAACATAAGCTGATTTTTTACTTATAAATTAAGCTTCTCCTACCCCACTCAAAAAATAAGTTGATTTCTAACTTACAAAAAAGCTATAAGCTGCATTGTTAAGCTAAACTAAACATATCAAAATAACTTAAATTAAACTGAAAACTGAAATAAGCTGAAAAAAAATGTACCAAACAAGGCCTTTAGCACTTGACTACATTAATTTTATTTGAAAAGATCAATGCATACGTTATTCAGCTCAACCACTAATTTTATAGTCAATATTGCAGTCAAAATATCGCCAAAGATATCTCCCATTCTTTCTCAATCCTCCATTTATGTGTATAAAAAATATTTTTTATATTTAATTATAATTTTAAAATTAATATATTAAAATAATTGTATTACTAATGGAAGTAGTGTGGTGGGATACGGGATGGCTTGTCCCACCTGCCCCATCTTACTTGATATTTTTAAGAATTTTTTAATAATACTAAAAAGTTGAATTAAACTACACGGCGGCAGGAGAAAGTCAAGATAATAAATAAATAAATAAAATATAAACTATGTATTTGTATACAGTGGAACAGTTCAAGTTCAAGGACTTGTTCATTTTTTACCCACAAATATATATATATATATATATACAGTGGAACAGTTCAACGAACAAGTTAGTCCAAGCGAATTGTGTTCGTTTCTTCACCAGTTGATTACATTAGTTTTACTTGGAAAAATTAATGCATTAGCTCAACCACTAATTTTGTAGTCGAGATTGCAATCAAAGTCTCATTCTTTCTCAATAATAATATTATATGTATCAATTAATATACTAATTAGTATACTAGCAGATGATGTGATATAATTTTAAAGGTTTTGAATATTTATAATTTGTATAATAAATGAGGTCAGTAATAATGGCATAACACTATTTGGTAGATTAGTATGTGCATTAATTGGTGTACGTAGTGCCACCACTTTCTTAATCCTCCATTTATTTATATAAAAAATATTTTCTTATGTTTAATTATAATTTTAAAATTAATATCTATATCTATACTATATATTAAGCAAAAGGGAATTTTTAAGCCCAAGCCTTGCGGGAGCTCCAATCTCCCAATCTAAATTTCCTGATTTTTTGATTTAAAAAAAAATCTTAGTATTTATTAACTTCTTCCAACTTCCAAGTCTTACCCTCATAATAACACTTTAATGCATTAAGAACAAGCATTAAAAAAAATTCTTTGAAATCCAACACATGAATTCCTTGAAAAGTCCCAATACATATGATTATTATCTCTCATAATAACAATTTAATGCATTAAGAACAAGCATAAATTTTTTTTTTGAAAAGTCCAAATTATTATCAAAATATTAAACTTTAATATAATATAAAAAATGAAAAAAAGAAAACATTTAAAAAAAATTAAAAATCACAATTCACAGCTCCAATCTCCCACCTTAATTTTCTAAATTTTATTTAAAAAAAAAAAACTCAGTATTTATTTGATTTGGGATCAAAATCTCCGATCATGAGCATATTATTAGACTTTTTTTCAATCCACATGTTTTTCCACATGCCTGCATTTATGTATTTTGGTCAAAATCTCTAAATCGCATTTAAAATCTCCTCATACAAATAATTTATAGATACAATTGCGTACATAGTATTGCAGTAGCCTTTTTAATTTCTCATACTACACCTATGGTTAGTGATAAGATTGTTAAATTATTTTTATAAAAAATCTTAAAAAACATAATTTATATATTAAAAAAAATCTAAAATAAATATAAATATCTATAATTATCTCGTGTATAGCACGGGTGATTTGCTGGAATTAATAATTGTATTACTAATGGAAGTAGTGGTGGTGGGATAGGGGATGGCTCGCCCCACCTGCCCAATCAATCTTGATATTTTTAAGGCTTAAAAAAAATAAAAGTGTAATTTTATTTTTATTTTTATTATTATTATTATTTTTTGTATGGGGGACTTAACTTCTTTTAGTTTTTAAAAATACTAAAAAATTGAATTAAACTACTCGGCGGTAAGAGAAAGAAATCATTCACAACAGCATTTCACATTCTGGCGTTGTTGGAGAATGTGAGATTTCAAACAAAAGCTAAAAAGTCAATGCAAGTTATTAATTCATTTTTTCTACTTTTATATATATATTCTACAAAGTTAAAAAAATTATTAAAAAAACCGATCTCACTTTGCATAACTTTTTAGTGAGATAATAATTTATTATATATTCATTTTTTTTCTTTTATAAATGAAATTATGATTTTCAGTTTTTTTTAATATTAAAAATTCACCAATTTTATTGATTGAATGTCTGCCGTATATGTAATCTGTTTAATAAAATTTATAATAAAAAATGAGATTGTAAGTCCATGGACTAATACTTTCAATCCTACGCTATAATTTTACTAATCAAACATACCCTAATGGTATTTTAATCCTAATTTTAATGAAGGTGATAATTATCTAATTAATTGTAAAGCTGTAATTAGTAGTTAAATACCGATGTTTAAAAAACAAATAGAAATGTAGAAGATGTTTTTTTAGCTGAATCTTCAGAAACCAAGACTATTTTTTTTTTTTTTTCCTTTTTGTTTTTTGGTTAGTTAAAGGATAGCAAGAAACAAAAGAGGCTATTTTCAATTTTTTTTTGGTTAATTAGAAAAATACCCAAAAAAGAATAAAAACCATAGGATATTTTTGATAATTTGTTTGAGCCTGTCGACATTGGGGTGTTTGTTGTGCATGCATTGTGGCCTAATTGAAGTTTTTTTTTGATGATTGAAATCATTCATTTTTAAAACATATTGTGTAACATAAATTTGTAAAAAATCAAATTAATTAGATATTGGTTTCTCACTCATCACATGCGTATAAAAAAAAAAATGAATGGCAAGAATTATTTTAAACATAAAACTAATTACAAAAGTAATTTGATGAAAGGTTTAATGATCTCTCAGAATGACAAGTGTTATTTTAAATATAAAATTAAATACAAATATGATTTGATAAAAAAGTTATCGATATCCAATCAATTTAATTATTTACAAATTTGATCTACATAACATACTTTAAAATAAAAATAATTCAAATTATCTAAATAGAACCCGTAATGAACTTGGACTACTTTTGTAGCGACTCCAATTTTTTGTAAGTCTTTATTTATTTATTATTACTTGATTTTATTTTTGGCTTTATTAATTGTGCAGTTATATAAGAATTTAATGTCGTGTTTAATTAATTTAATGTGTTATTTATTATATATAATTAATTTAAATATTCACATATATTTATATTTTATATATATATATATATAAAGGTGTTATGTATATATAGTATATATAGGATATTTATATTATATATATTGTATTTATATTATAAAATAAAATATAATGTTATTTGGGCATTATGTGCCATTTTGGGAACATAGCAAAAAGCCGCGTTTTTGGACAAAATATCCAAAAGCGCAAGTGCCAAAAACGCCAGAAAATTGGTTTGGCAAGTGCTAAAAATGCAGGTGTAAAATTACAAATTAGGGCCTATGAAAAAAAAAATAAAAAAATAAATTTCTTATGTTAGGTAAGGGTATTTTGGTTATTTTAATTTGATTTGACACCATAAATAAATATTAAGCTAAAAAGCAAAAAGTTAGCTTTTTACTAACTTCCCAAATCACATTCCAAAAAGCTAAAAAAATTGATAAAAAATCAAAAATCAACTTTTTACCAACTTCTCAAAACACCCCTATATATTAAACTTAGGTGGTTGTAATAAAAAAGGCTTAGATAACTTGTTTTCAAAGTAGCAGCCACGGGGAAAGGGTGTGTGTGTGTGTGTGTGTGTGTGTGTGTGTGTGTGTGTGTGTGTGAGAGAGAGAGAGAGAGAGACAGACGACGGAAGAGGAGAAAAGAAAAAGGAAGAAAATGATTAGAGTTTTGTTTTAATAGCTTTATTAGTTCTTCAAATAATTCTTTGATCTTCAAAAAAATATTGTGAGTAGAAAATCCACTTTCCTTGATTGATATTTAGTTCGTTGTTTTTATTTATTTATTTATTTGATGTTAGTTTGAATGTGTTTTTACATAAAGATGATAGATTGATTTTAATTATTTTGATTAGTTGTGTATGTAAGGTTTAGGGTTTTTAGATAATTGATTGATTTTAATTATTTTGATTAGTTGTGTATGCAAGGCTTAGGATTTTTATATGAATTTATTTTACGGTTGTAATCACGCTCATGGTTATATGAAATTAAAATAAAAGTAGGAACTCATAGATAAATTCCTTACAATCCATCATGACTCCATGGATTGTTGTTTTATTTGAGTGTTGGTGAAAAGGAGGGTATAAAAAAAAAGAAGTGAGGATTACGAGATTTATTTGAATGCCTTAGGCTTGGAATTGTTATGCCTATTCTCATGAACGAGATGTTGGGTATATATATATTGTTGCCTCGTTCTCATGAGTAGACGAGTGCTTTGACTTACGCACATACGTATATGCTAACCATCCGAGGAGTGTAGGTCAAACTCGAGACGATATTCCCGTGCAAGTTTGGCTTCGGAGCACTGTTAGGTATACGGGAGGCACATGGGATATGGGATATGTGATTCTAGACAACTTTTGTGTTTTAACTTTTTATTAAAAAGATCGATTAGAACTTATAATCGGATGATCTTAAATATTATAGTTTTGATTCATTTTAGCAATGCAGATTTTAGAGGCTGTTTTAACCCACGAAACGAGCTCATTTTTATTGATTTCGCGTAAACTGAAGTAAAACATTATTCTGCAGACTTTTTGTGTTTTGAACTTTTTCGAAAAAAATTCATCTTACAGTAGTATATTTTTTTTTTTAGTTCCAAATTTTTCTATCGAATTTCGGTTAGGATTTTCTATCAAGTTTTTGTCTCAACCTGTTCAGTTTCTGTTAAATTCATTCGCGCAGTCTTTTAGGAAATTTGATTATGTACAACTTTTGTTCTTTGAGTTTTGGTCAATTCTGATTATTTAAGCATGAAACGGTGCATTTTTATATTTCTTCTGCAAGTTACGTATGATTAAATTATGCTAACTTTATTTTTTATTTTTTTTTCAGGATGTTGGGCCTTACTAACTTTTTTATGCAGGGTTGACCCATCATATTTTTATTTCTATTTTGTTTATTTTATAATCAATTTATATTTCGATGTGTACGGACAAGAAATTAAATGCCACCGTATCTCGAGAAACTACCCATTCGTCTTGGTGCGGTTGGAACTACTTGTCTTGTCCCGTAATAAGAATTAAATGTATTTTTGTTTGTGTCTGGTGGACACATGGGTGTTGAATCTTGTACTCATACCAATGTACTTGTATACTGACCCGTTTTGTCTTTTGGAAACTCGGGTGCGTTCTGTTTGAGCGCAGTCAAGCTTCCTTTGCGGCATTTGTTGGGGCTATGGTGGTGCCATGGAATTACTATAGTTGTTGGACTTGTCGTTTGGAGTTCTTTTGTTTTTTTGAGCTTAGGGTTGATATTAGTTTATGTATTTATTATTATTATTATTATTTTTATGATTTTAGTATTGGGATAATTTGGCATGGTTTGTAACTGTACTTTATTTAAGTTGTTTTGCCTAGTTGTTGCTATCTTAATGTTGAGGTATTGGTTTGATATGAGATTATGGTGGATAGTTTGGTTGGCATTTAGTTTTTTTGTTTCACCCCTAAGATTTGGATGATGGAATATTGATTGGGGTTTAGTCCTAATTTAATATTTAATTGTCCAAATTTTGGGGCGTGACAGTTTGGTATCAGAGCTCTAGGTTACCCTACACTTGTGAGAGTTTAGGTGATCCTCGGATTGTGGAAACATGGGTTAGCTAGTTTAGGTTAGTGGTTGACTTTATTCTAAGTATTTAAGAACGAATTCTTTTTATGTGTTTAACTTGAAGGTGATGGCAGGACAGTATCTTTAATCTTTTTCAAGAATCCATTAAAGTACTTTTTTTATACTAGTGCCTCTCATTCTTTTGTATCTAGACAATTTGTAGAAAGAAAACATATTGTAACTACCTCTTTGTCTAGACCTATTCGTGCTGAGACCCCTTTAGGAGGGGCAGTTACTCTTTATGAGATGTGTAAAGATTTTGAGATTAACTTTCCGGGTAGAGTCTTGTATGCGGACCTAATTGTTTTAGGGTTTTAGGGGTTTGTAATTATCTTGGGTATGGATTGGTTGCGAAAATATTTTGTGACTCTAGATTGTGTTGGAAAGACTGTAAATATAGATATTCCCGGTATGCCACGACTTACCCACACTTCTAGCGATGGAGAAGAGTCAGTGATGACGAGTTTTCTGTGCTCAGTAGAAATCCCTAAGCAGGCTATTAGTGAGGTAGATGTGGTGCGTGAGTTTGAGGATGTATTTCAGGAGATACCTAGACCTCCACCTCGGCGGGTAGTAGAATTTCACATTGACCTAGTGCCGGGAACTGCACCGATTTCTAAGGTGGCATACAGAACGGCGCCTAAGGAGCTTATGGAGATGAAAAAGCAGCTGGAAGAGATGCTTCAGAAAGGGTTCATTCGTTCAAGTAACTTCCCGTGGGGAGTACCTGCGATCTTTGTCTCCAAGAAAGATGGCACTCTCCGTATGTGCATAGATTACAGAGAGCTAAACAAGGTGGCTATCAAGACCAAGTATCTTCTACCTAAAATTGATGACTTGTTTGCTCAGTTGAAGAGGGCAGCCATGTTTTCTCAGTTTGATCTCAGAACGGGGTTACCATCAGATGGGTGTGTTAGAGGAAAGTATACCGCTTACTGCTTTTCGGACCCGGTATGGGTTGTACGAATTTCCTGTAATGCCTTTTTGTTTGACCAATGCTCCTGCCTATTTCATGGACTTGATGAACAGAATTTTTAAATCGTATCTAGATAAGTTTGTGATTATCTTCATAGATAATATCCTGGTGTATTCTAAGAATGAGGAGGAACACAGAGAACACTTGAAAGTTGTATTGCAGACTTTGAGGGAGCAACAGGTATACTCTAAGTTCAATGTCACTTTTGGGAGAAAGAAGTTTGATTTTTGGGGCATGTTGTATCCAATCAGGGAATAGCGGTAGATCCGAAGAAAGTTGTTGCGGTCAAAGAATGGAAGCAGCCCACGATCCTTACTGAGGTAAGAAGTTTTTTAGGACTAGCCGGTTATTACAGGAGATTTATAGAGAAGTTTTCCACTATTGCAGTACCCATGACCAAGTTGACCCACAAGAATGTGAAGTTCTTATGGACAGATGATTGTGAAAAAGCTTTCCAGGAGTTAAAGCAGCGGTTGACTACAGCTTCGGTGTTAACAATACCGGTACAAGGGGAGTAGTGTTTACTGATGCGAGTAGAACTGGGTTGGGATATGTGTTGATGCAGCATCAGAAGGTTGTATCTTATGTTTCTCAACAATTAAAACCTCATGAGAAACAATATCCTACTCATGTCTTAGAGTTGGCAGCAGTTGTTTTTGCGTTGAAAGTGTGGCGATACTACTTGTTTGGGGAGCGCTTTGAGTTGTACACTGACCACAAGAGCCTCAAATATCTTTTTTCTCAAAAAGAGTTGAACATGAGGCAACAGAGATGGGTTGAATTCGTCAGTAGTTATGATTTGGAGATCCTTTACCACCAGGGAAAGGAAATGTGGTCGCAGATGCACTTAGTCGACAACATGGGATTATAGCTTCTTTGATGATTCGGGAATGGAAGTGCTTGGAGTTAATTTCGATGCATGATGTTCAACCAATAGAGAGTACTGAGAGGGCATACATTGGTAGTTTGACCGTGCAGCCGATGTTACTAGGTAAAGTTCCTCAGATGTAGAATTTAGATGGGTTTCTCGTCAGCAAGCTCGATGACCTTGTAGTGGATTTGATCGATGATTGTCCTACTGGTTGGCCTGTGGATTCAGATGGGGGATTGCGATTCAAAGGCAGGTTATGTGTACCTAACATTGTTGAATTGAGAAAAAAGATTATGGATGATGCCCATAGGTCCTGATATACCATTCACCCTGGTGGGACTAAGATGTATCATGACCTAAAGAGGACGTTTTGGTGGGAAGGTATGAAGAAAGACGTAGGAGAGTATGTTTCTCGATGTTATATGTGCCAACAGGTTAAGGCAGAACACCAGCGACCTTTTGGACTTTTGCAGCCTCTTGAGATTCCTACTTGGAAATGGAAGTACATCTCTATGGACTTCGTGGATGGATTGCCGCAGTCTAAGCAAGGCAATGAATCTATTTGGTGATAGTGGATCGACTCACCAAGTCTGCTCATTTTATTCCTATCAGTGTTCACCGAACTACAGATAAACTGGCTAGGCTGTATATTCGGGAGGTGGTGCGACTTCATGGTGCACCAGTTTCTATAGTTTCGGATCGTGATCCGTTGTTTGTGGCAGAGTTTTGGAAGAGTTTTCAACATGCTTTGGGTGCTAGGTTAGACTTGAGCACAACTTATCATCCTCAGACAGATGGGCAAACTAAGCGGGTAAATCAGATCTTGGAGAATATGTTGAGAGCTTGTGTCCTCGATCTTGGTGGTTGTTGGGAAGAACACTTGCCATTGGTGGAGTTTTCTTATAATAATAGCTATCACTCCAGTATCAAGATGGCACCTTTTGAGGCTTTGTATAGGAGACCATGTCGATCACCTGCTTGTTGGATGGAGGTAGGAGATGCGCCATTGTTAGGGCCAGAGTTGGTGAAAAAGACCACAAAGAAGGTAAACATTATTCGGGAATGTATTAAGACTGCACAGAGTCGTCAGAAGAGTTACGCTGATAGAAAACGTAAGGGGGTTGAGTTGAATGTTGGAGATTTTATATTTTTGAAGGTCTCACCGATGAAGGGTATCATGCGGTTCGGAAAGCAGGGAAAGTTGGCACCTAGATTTGTGGGACCATATGAGATCACTGAGAGGATTGGTAATATGGCTTACAAATTAGCTCTACCACCTGGCTTAGCTATGATTCACAACGTGTTTCATGTATCTTTATTGCGGAAGTGTGTGCAAGACCGTTCCCAAGTAGTATCACCAGAAGTGTTGGAGCTTAGAGATGATCTAACGTATGTGGCGCGACCGGTTACTATTCTAGATCGGGATGTAAAACAATTGCGGCGCAAGAAAGTGAACTTGGTGAAAGTGTAATGAAGCGAAGATGAGAACGATATTACCTGGGAGTTAGAAGAGAAAGTTCAGCATATGCATCCGGAACTTTTTGTTTAGTACTCTTTTCTATCGAATCTCAGGACGAGATTCTTTTGAGGTGTGTATATTGTAGCGACCCTAATTTTTTCGTAAGTCATCCTTTATTATTATTACTTTTTTTTTTGGTTTTATTAATTATGTGGATATGTGATAATTTAATATGGTATTTAATTAATTTAATGTGATATTTAATTATATATAATTAATTTGAATATTATATATAAAAGGTGTTATCTATATATTGATCTTATATAGGATATTTATATTTATATATATTGTATTTATATAATAAAATATAATATAATGTTATTAGGTTATCAACATAAGAGGCAAAGAAAAGAGAGAGAGAGAGAGAGAGAGAGAGAGAGAGAGAGAGAGAGAGCAGCTGAGAGAGGGAGAGTGTGAGTGCAGCGGAGAGAGAGAGAGAGAGTGAAAAGAGAGACGACAGAAGAGAGAAGGAAAAGAAAGGTTTAGGGTTTTACTTTGGTGGCTTTATTAATTTTGCAAGTGATTCTTTGATCTTCAAAAAAATATTGTGAGTACAAAATCCACTTCCTTTGATTTATGTTTAATTTGTTGTTTTCATTTATTTATTTTTATTTATTTGATGTTAGTTTGATTTTGTATTTACATGAAGATGATAGATTGATTTTAATTATTTTGATTAGTTGTGTATGTCAGGTTTAGGATTTTTATATGTATTTATTTATGGTTGTAATCACACTCATGGGTATAGAAATTAAAATAAATTAGGAACCCATAGATAAATTCCTTACACTCCACCATGACTCCATGGATTGTTGTTTTATTTGAGTGTTGGTGAGAAAGAGTATATAAAAAAA
>NW_021024992.1:0-19806 GCF_004153795.1 Camellia sinensis | reverse complement strand
TAATAATGGGTTTAGGCTAGTATTTGAGAGTGATAAATTTGTACTTACTAAGGATGGGATGTATGTAGGAAAATGTTACATGTCTGATGGCCTTTTCAAGTTAAATGTAATGACCGTTGTACCCTCAGTTATTAATAATACTACATCTTCTTCTTACTTGCTTGAGTCTTCAAATTTATGGCATGGTAGACTAGGACATGTTAATTATGGATCTTTGTGTAGATTAATTAATATGGAATGTTTACCTAAATTTGACATTGATTCAAATCATAAATGTGAAATTTGTGTTGAGGCAAAATTATCTAAAACTCCTTTTCATTCAATTGAAAGAAGTACGGAACCACTTGAATTAATTCATAGTGACATTTGTGATTTTAAATCAATTCAAACTAGAGGTGGGAAAAAGTATTTTATCACTTTTATAGATGACTATACTAGATATAGTTATGTTTATTTAATTCGAACCAAGGATGAAAATTTGGAAACTTTCATTCAATATAAGAATGAAGTTGAAAATTAACTTGGTAAGAAAATTAAGAAACTTAGAAGTGATAGAGGTAGTGAATATGAATCACCTTTTGGTGAATTTTGTAAAGAACATGGAATAATTCATCAAACCACCATTCCTTACTCACATCAGCAAAATGGAATTGCTGAAAGGAAAAATAGGACTTTAAAAGAAATGATGAATGCCATGTTAATAAGTTCTGGATTACCTCAGAACTTGTGGTGAGAAGCAAGTACTTTCTGTTAATTATATTCTTAATAAAGTACCCCGAAAGAAAGTAAATCAAACACCTTATGAATTGTGGCATGAGAGAGTATCATCCTAAAAAAACTTAAAAGTGTGGGGATGTTTGGCTAAAGTGGCTATTCCTAGTCCTAAAAAGACTAAGATAGGTCCTAAAATTGTTGATTGCATTTTCATTGGTTATGCCAAGAATAATAGTGCATATCGGTTTTTGATTCATAAATCAGAACGTTCTGAAATGCATGTTAATACTATTATTAAATTTTGGAATGTGTCTTTCTTTGAACATGTGTTTCCAAATAAACTGGACAAGAGACTAGTACTAATAAAAGATCTTATGATGCTATTACTAGTCATGATCAATAACAAGATCAAGAACAGGAGCAAGAGCAAGAGATAGATCAAAATGAGGAAGAGGAACTTAGGCGTAGTAAACGTGCTAGAACTTCAAAATTTTTTGGTCCAGATTTCTTAACATTTTTGTTAGAAAATGAGCCTTTTACTTTTAAAGAGGCTATGTCCAGCCCAGAAGCTCCTTTATGGAAAAAGGCTGTAAACAGTGAAGTTGAATCCATCCTGCAAAATCGCACTTGGGAATTGGTGGATTTACTACCAGGTTGTAAACCTCTTGGATACAAGTGGATTTTCAAAAGAAAAATGAAAGCGGATGGATCAATTGATAAATACAAGGCAAGACTTGTGGTCAAAGGTTTTAGATAAAAAGAAGGTTTTGATTACTTTGACACATACTCACTAGTTACTAGAATAACATCCATTAGAATGCTAATTACCATTGCATCTTTGTACAATCTAGAAATTCATCAAATGGATGTGAAAACCGCTTTCTTAAATGGTGAGTTAGATGAAGAAAATTACATGGAACAACCAGAAGGATTTTCTGTTCCAGGAAAAGAAAAAAAAAAGAAAGTTTGTAAATTAGTTAAATCATTATATGGTTTAAAATAGGCGCCAAAGCAATGGCATGAGAAATTTGACAAAGCAATGATGTCAAATGGTTTCAAAATTAATGAATGTGACAAATGTGTTTATATCAAAAACACAAACAACGGTTATGTTATAGTATGTCTTTATGTGGATGTTATGCTCATCATAGGTAGTGATAATGACATGATTAAAACTTCCAAGAAAATGTTGAATAAACATTTTGACACGAAGGACATGGGCATTGCTGATGTAATTCTTGGTATAAAAAATTACCAAAACATCAGAAGGTTACGTTTTGTCACAATCACATTACATTGAGAAAATACTTAACAAATTTAGCAAAGATGATGATCATCTTGCTAGAATACCTGTCGGTGTTAATTTGTTTCTCTTTAAGAATGTATAGGAAAGTATTTCTCAATTCGAGTATGCCCAAATTATTGGAAGCTTAATGTACTTAATGAGCTGCACTCGTCCGGATATAGCTTATGTAGTAAGTAAATTAAGTAGATATACGAATAATCCAGGAGTAGAACACTAGAAAGCTATTATAAGGGTTCTTCGATATCTCCGATTTACTCGTAACATTGGGCTTAATTATACTAGATATCCAGCAGTACTTGAAGGATATTGTGATGCAAATTGGATATCGGATACTAGAGACTCAAAATCCATCAGTCGGTATGTCTTTACTCTTGATGGGGCGGCTGTATCTTGGAAATCTTCCAAACAGACTTGCATTGCTAGGTCTACTATGGAATTAGAATTCATAGCTTTAGATAAAGCTGGGGAAGAAGCAGAATGGCTTCGCCACTTCCTTGAAGATATTCCAATGTGGCCAAAACCGGCGCATGCTATATGCATACACTGTGATAATCAATCAGGAATAGGTAGAGCACAGAGTCATATGTATAACAGTAAGTCACGACACATTCGTCATCGACATAACACCGTGAGACAACTACTCTCTAATGGAATTATTTCCATTGAATATGTGAAGTCTAAACCCAACTTAGCGGATCCACTAACCAAAGGGTTAGCATGAGAGTTAGTTGAAAATTCATCGAGGGGAATGAGACTTAAGCCTATTATATAAGAGTTACCACAATGGCAACGCAACCTAGTTGACTGGAGATCCCAAGATCTAGGTTCAAAAGAACAATCGAGTTGTGTATGACTCATAAGGATCACTGGGAAGTCAAACTCCTACCCATTTCTATGATGAAATAGTGATGTCTGCAGCGTTTTTAGGTAAAGTAATACTTTTAATGATTCTTATATCTAGGTAAACCTAGTGGAGTATGGCAAGATATTCTTCATAAGAATCCCCTATATGAGTGTGAATTAGGCTGGTTCTATGAAATTTGTGAAGGGTTACAAGTCTTTAGAGCACTCATAAAAGACCAGGCTGTTCAGGGCCAAAATAAACACAATAGTGAGAACTAAACTGTGTCTGGTAATATACTGTGCGAGTTATATTATCTTGTGCTAGACTTATTTATTTTGATGATTTATTAAATTATGCTTTAATTTATTTGAAAGAGAAAAATAGAATTCAAAATTTATTTTGATGATTTATTTAATTATATTTTAATTTATTTGAAAAAGAAAAATAGAATCCAAAATTTATTTTGATGATTTATTTAATTATGTTTTAATTTATTTGAAAAAGAAAAATAGAATCAAAATTTATTTTGTCCCATTATTTATCACCTAAACTTTTATCCTAAATATTGTTTGAATGTATTCAAAATTTGCTTAAATCAGGAGTTCATTTCAACCCAAAAATAATGCCCAGACCAGAGGTTCAAACAGTCCAAAACAAAGGTTCAAACAGCCCAGCACAGCAACAGGCCAAAAGGTTCAAGTGGAAGATATTCAAATTAGTAATGATGGAGTGAAAGATATTCAAGTTAGTAATGATGAAGTGGAAGATATTCAAATGAATACAACAGCTATAAACAGCTATAAATACAACGGCTATAAACGGCTATAAGTTTCATTATATATACCAAAGCCTCTGATGTGAACAAGTTACAGCAACTACAAACAAGTTACAAAAACCATAACATATTATTTGATCTAAAATCACTCTCATCTATTCTTTGAAAAATTTTCTGAGAAGTATTCTTCAATTTTTGTTTACATCCTCTCTCAGAAATTATATATTAAGTCGTATAGCTTTAAGCCCATCTTTCCTATGTAACGATTACAGAAAAATCAGAGTCTCATTTTTATATCTATCTTTGAGAGATAATTCTTGTAGCTTTCTGTGAAAGCAAAAACACCTTCTTTTCAATCCTGTAAGAGTATAGTACTCTCAATGTTTTTGGGACTTAGAAAGTCTGTGTGAAATTCGTGGAGGATTGCTCCATCTGTGAAAAGATTGCTAGCACCCTGTGAAGCTAGAGAATAGTGAAAAAATCTCAAGTGAAGCTTGAGGAGTGGACGTAAGTCGAGTTGAAGCCGAACCACTATAAATTTGTTTGCCTCTCTCTCTCTTATCTCTTTATTTTATTTAAATTGCCATACCTATATTTCATATTTTTATTGTGCTAAAATCATTAATTGACATAGTTGTTAAAACACTTGTTTTAATTATTTTTATTTCATTAACTGTATTTATCTGTTGTGCTAACCATAATTTTTATTAGGGTATTATTATTTTTATTTGTAAAAACCTAATTCACCCCCTTCTTAGGTTGTCTTTTGGGTAACATCTTGGTTTACACAAACGGCTGAACAGTTTAAGACATCATGTTCACTAGTTAGTTAGTAAATCCGATAGTGTCTCACAAGGGAAGGTTGAAAGCCAAAAGCTACATATCCTTTGCAGAATATTTCTAATTTCTATACTCTCTATAATTAGATCATATTGTTGCATTTTTTCTCCATCAAATTCCATTCATGTGGGGGATTATTGAAAAGATGGTTTTTTTATAGGCTTATTTTGAGCCATCTTTGAGCCCAAAATTGAGTGGGGTCCATACGTCTTTTGAAGTGGGTCCGAAGAGGTGACGTGTTCCTTATCGCATGGTAAGTCACATGGTGAAGACGGTTCGTGAAAACCATTTATGAGTGAATGAGAACTTGACGTCGTTTTCAGATTCTTTGGAAAGGACATTTAAAGAATTAAGTGTAACACAAGTAAACACGACAAACATGGTGTCCTAGGCACACCAATGCAAATGCAATGCAAAGAAACACATACGTGTAAACAAAACAACATATCATGAGTTCGAGTCAAGTTCTCTAAATCCCCAGTGGAGTCGCCAGAAACTATAGACCGCCCGAACTCCACTTCGCGCGCGAAGGCGCGAATTGTAGTTCTAGCTACTACAGTTTGGACTCCTATCACGGTTCTGAATCTAATCTCACAAAGTGCAATGTAAGACTGATAAATCACCAAAGAGTCCAAATCCGACAAATCGTTTTGGAAAATTGATTTTAATCAAAAAGCACCAAACATGGACTGTTTTGCCAAATTTCAGAGTCGCCACCTAAATATTTTGTTTTGGGGAAATTTAGGAAACCCTGACTCGTGCCTAAGGCCACGTGTCCGTCATTACCAAAGTTGCCTCAGCTCGGGAACTTGGGTATGAGAGGGGAAGGTCCTGAAATGAGCACCCCCGCTCGCCCGATCAAAGATCGGCCTCTACTAACATGATGTGTTGTTTTTGAAAACACATGCGTTCTTATTCCGGTTTATTAGCTAACTTTACTATGTGATGCGCACAACACAAAAGTATAGACTAAATCACTCAAGTTGGAACAAAACATCTCATGTTTATTTTTTGAAAATGGTTTGAAGTTGCTACTCGCAAGTAGGCTAAAACGCGGATTTGCCACCCTCAAGTGGGCTTAAAACATGATGATTTACCACTTCAAGTGGGCTTATAACTCACATTTCGATGAATTGTTCCAATTCAAGTAATAAAGCCTTCATCCACAGGCATTCAAACAGTTATAGCAGTTAAGCACATAGCCTCATGGAAAGCATGTTATCATGGCAACCATTTACACACATGCAAGGATGCTAAAGCATAAACACTCACAGCGTACTCCGAGCCAAAACAGAAGCTAGTTAGAAATCATGCATGATCCTAGCTATGTTAAGATGCCTAATGCAACACATGCAAAAATGCAACTAAAATAGGCTCGGCTATCTAGAATGGCATATGAATGCAACACTTGATAACATGCTCTAAAACACGTATTCAAGAAAGTGTATTGAAATACAATGTAGTTTGTATGATGCGTCGAGCCCGGTGCATGCAAGACGAATGAATGATGCATGCATGCAAAGCATAAGTATGCTAATTGAAATATGTCCTAAACTAACCATCGAAAGCTGATAAGTAAAAGGGAGAAAGAAATGGGGTTGGAAGACATGCATCACGCACACGCACACTTATTACAACATTTGCCCTCTCGACGGAGGATCCGAATGAATAATACAAGTTAGCTACGCTAAGCTAAACAAACTAATCTAATAATCTAATTAGACTAATTATTACACAACCAAATCGAATAACTAGCAAACCAAACACTAATTATTAAAATACTTTAATTAATTAACAAATTAACTAATCACGACAACTAACTAAGCGTGTGAGGTATGTAAACTAGGCTGCCACAGCTCTACCTTGAACAATGAAGGATGCATGCTCTCGATTGCCGCCTCGGAAATCCATTGCTATGCCCCGAAATGCCTCTGTTTGCATTTGATTTGACCTCTGAAAATTGCACAATCTCCAGAATGCTTTGTCTCCAACACAGGGACCTCCTGGGGGGCTGTCGACCAGAAAAGGGGGTTATAGACCACCTGTAGGCCAGAAAAACTAGTTGTAGACCAGAAAGAGTGGTCGGTCGACCACCTTTACTGGTCTTCTGACCAGAAAATTTGCCAAGCTCCAGTTTTGCTGCAACAGAGAACAACAAGGGGCATAGCAGTGTGTTTGCAAGATATGTGTGCACAACCACCCTCTCTATCATTTCTCAAGCTCAAGGGAGTGCGGTACTCGACTCTCGGGCCACCAACCGAGCATCGCAATGCACAATAGTCGAGAAGCCAAGTTTGCACAAGTCAATGTCAATAAATTCACAAATAACACGTAAGGGCCTCCACCTCTATCATGCTTGATTAAGAGAGTCAGCGACCGAGAAATGAGGCGCGTTTCATCACTTCAAGTATGAAACGCCCCTCGTTTCTCATGTTTGGATTAACACCCAATGCAAACACAATGCAACACACACAACATGCCTACCTATCAATGCTAATGCAACAACATGCAAACAACATGAGCATGACAAGTTAGAGTCTTTAAGCATTGAAATTAGTGAAGGACACAACACAAGGGCTATGTAATGCAATGCTCAATCGGGCAAACCAACCCCAAGCTGACTTCATGCATGCCAAAATAGTGACCAAAATGCTCTGAAATGATGGAATGAAAGGCGAGATAATGATGCTCATGTAATGGCTCATTAACTAGGCATAAGGGTCAACTCTCAAACACAATTAAAAAGGTGACAAATGTGAGAGTGTGACTACACTATATGCACTGAAATTATGTCTGAAATGATGCCAAACCATATAAACAACACAAGCATAGCATCCTAAGGACCTTGAATCATTAGGCTAGTCAAAGCTATTGCACTACAACCATGCATAACCAATCCCATATGACCCAAACTACACAAAACAGAGTTGAGGCATGCTAAATCAAGGCCGAAAAAATGCTAAAACAAAGGCTCAAAAGGCAAGCAAAGTGTGCTCATTCATTGGCCTACAAACAAGGCATAATGCATAACCCTCAAGAGCAATGAAAGAGTGATAAACATGAGGGTATAACAAAGACAAAAGCTCTGAAATTACATTCCAAATGATGCCATATCATGCACACATTACAAATGAGGCATGCTAGGAGGCTCAAAGCTTAAGGCTAGCAAAGGCACTTGCACCATAGCTATATCAAGCAAGCCCGAAAGGGCCAAGATGACTCAAAACAGTCTCAAGGCAGGTCAAAACAATGCTAAAACATGCATGGAGAGCTAACACATGTTAGAATGGGAGGCATAAAGCATGACGCATGCAAGGCCAATGAACAGGATTACACTACACATACCAAAACCAAGCATGAGGTGACTTCACCAACAAAAGTCAGAGTTGTAACATGGTAAAATAACACCAAAAACATGCTGAGATGGTAGTCCAAAAGCTTAGGCAAGCATGCATACATATTGGCTCATAAGTGAAGCATAAAGGCTCAACCCTCAAACACAACAAAGGGATGAAAAATGCAAGAATATGGCAGAGGTATATGATCTGAAATAACATGCCAAATGATGCCATGCCATGCACAAAGCTCAAATATGACATGCTAGAGGTCCTAAAGCTTAAGGCTAACAAGGCCAATTACACTAGAGCTATACAAAGCAAGGCATGCATGACCAAAACCACTCAAATCAGACCAAAAGCATGCTAAAACATATTAAAAAATGTGCTAGAGCAAAGCATACACATGCTAGATCAATAAGCCAAAACACTAAACAAGCTAGGCTAGTGAACAAGTTTGCACTACAAGTGCATAAACCATGCAAGAGGTGACTTTTTCAACCAAAATCAGAACTAAGGCATGCCAAAATATGAGTAAAAGCCTACTGGAGTGGAGCCAAAAACATGCTAAAATGGTGGTCCAAACATAGAGTATGTTAGTCTAACTAAGAGGATTGCACTACAAGTACATGAAGCATGTAAGAAGCATCCAAGACAGCCAAAAATAGAGTCATGGAAGGTCTAAAAAGTCACAAAAAAGTGCTCAAAAAAAGCCTCAAGAAGATAGAAATACATGCTTTTTTGATGGGCCATCAACACAAGTAAACAAGAGAAGAGGAGGGGGGACAACCCCCACCCAATTGGGGCCTCAAAAACACCTTTTCACCACTAAAATTCCTCTGGAATTCAGTGGTTTAAAGGCCAAAAAAAAGTTGGTTTGAAAGGTGGTGAAAGATGGCTCAAAAGGCTTCACAAGCCAAGGAGCAAAATGGAGAAAAACCCCCTAGCCAAACAAGGCACAAACCAACACTTTAGGACTGAAAAATAGAAGAAAAAAACAGAGGTTTTTGTAGTTCAATACCACCCCAAAAACAGCCCCAAAGTAGTGTGAAAAGATGGCCAAGCAAGCATGCAAAATAAGCTAAAAGGGAGAGAGTTCTTACCCTTGATGCACAGCTGTAAAACAGGCACAAATCTGAGCTCAAATCACCTTTTGGAGCTCAAACAAAGTCCCAAAGAATCTCAGCCCAATGGTGGTTAAGTTGGATCAAGGATGCCTAGGCAAAGGAGTGGTATATCTCCAAGTATATCTCTTGCATGCACACAAGGGCAAGAGAGAGAGCCAACTAGAGAGAAAAGCTTAAATTTAGCTCTGAAATTTGTAGAGAGAGAGAGAGAGATTTTAGTGTGAGAAGCTCCCACAATTGGTATGGTGCAAATGTTCTCCTCTTGCAAATGAGAAATTGCTCATATATAAGCAATATCAAGAGTTTGGCTCGAAAATGTCATAGAATTAATAGACAGATGGAGGTTGTGGAAGACAGTGGAGGAGAAAATCTTCAAAAACTGAGGTCTAGAGAGGGCACTGAATTATTAAGCACACATGGCTCGACGATTGAACTACGCCTGTAGCTAACCAAAAGAATCCAATCCACATATTCTATGGCGAGGTCAGACTGGCCACATAATCATGTAATACTATCTGGTCGATACAACTAGCAATCATCTATTGTTTGTGATCGACAATCAAACACTGCAGAACAAAAAACTTAGCACTTAACTATCCAGATACTCAACTTCAACTGCGCGATAACTGAAACCAAATATATCATCCCTAAGCCGGACTATTGCGAAGTCAGTCCGCTCGGATGTCCTCAGATAAATTGAGGAGAAGCCTCTGGTAAGTAATAGAGAATTGTCCAATGGTTGAAGCTATTGCCTGCGACTAAAACCAATTGGTTTTCTAAGGACACAAGCATGTTCCTATATTATCCACACCTGACAGAATTACATAGTTTCGTTCCTACACGAGGTGAGAATTAATGCGCGAACGTACACACTACACTAGTTTCATTTTTCTTCACTCTCTCATAACTGTTCGCAAATCAACAATACATAGAATACCATGATATCATGAACACTTCAAAGATATCACTCTCTTTACACATCACATTATCTACAAACTTTTGAGTCCTCGCAATAGCGAACGTCATAGTTACATACCACTGAAAGCGTACACATTTAATGAAATGCCAGCAGCTCTAGAACGTAACGTCAAGGAGTATTTCAAAAATCATTTTGAAAGAAAGAGTGATTTTAAAGTCTACAAAACCATCAAAAAGCTTAAGGTCCGATATGAGGTGTCAAAAGATAAGGAGAATAACTCGTACACTACTGCTCCGACACGTGAAATAACGAATCAATTGTCAAGATAGCATAGCTGAAGCATCAATTAAGTAAAACCATCAGTAGCGCCCAATAAAGTTTAATGAGTCGGTAACAAAATGAGCAGAGTGTCAACACATATACAAATTTACCCATTCATCAATTCAATATCATCAGTAATTCTAAGGAAAAAGAAAAAAAGTTAAAGAGTTCAAAAGATTTATATCAAGCAGATAATGTTCGACTATTAAAACTAGAACCAAATTGTATTGGAGTGACGTACTATGACAATTTATTGTGAAAATCATAGGTAATTGGCTGCGGAAATAGAACGCCTAATCTTTTTCCGATGAACCCAATCCATACGCAAGGCGAACATACTTTTGCTAATACAAGGAACAAGTAATCACAACTCCCATCTTTAAATCTGTTAATATTCATTAAGGAAAAGAATAGTAATAAATCTGAGTCGGGGGCTACAGAGAGAATCCTATACAACACATATCTATATATTTGCTGCATATTTGATATTTCCAATTTAGATTACTTATACACAAAAGAAATTGTTCCAAGCAAATTATATTACTAGTTAAGGTAACAAATTATTATCAGCTCCATGAATTTCTCACACAACTACAGTAACCATCTCTCCAAAAGAGGCTGACCCCTCGCATTTTCAGGTGGTGTCTAAAAACAGAGCAAACACAAATATGGACTACTGAAGTCATAACCATAAGTGGCCTAAAGAAATACATCTAGACTATATATAGGATATATACTTAAACGTTAAAAATGAACGGATGAAATCTTCCGGGCCGGGATACAGACGATGCCTGCACCCCTCCAGAGAGAAGTCGAAACATCAGTATTCACGACAATGTCAATCACGCAGTATTCCATCGCCTGTGCTTCTTAGTTATACGACAACAAAGCCAATAAACACACTGCCACCGCTGACGCGGAAAAACAGTAAATGCAGTGACACGGTACTGAATAATAATTTATGTTTAATATTTTCTTATACGAATAAAACTAGATTTCTCAAAAATTCAACTACCCTAATCAACAGTAACCTATAAGGCTAGTATACCCACAACTTTCCCCCGCGAAAAGTGCGAACACTTGGCCATTTCTTAAGTATTTGGGACTAACTCTCATGAGATAGCCAACCCTAATGATAAATGCACTGTGTCATAAACAAAAGAGTAAACCTCAGTAGCAATAAAAATTTACATAAAAAAGGCTGCTATTAGATATATCTACGAAAATTAATTACTAAAATCATTACTAGAAACTAAACCGAATTTGTGAAATTTGAGAAATTAAAAATTATACAAAGGTTCTCATTATCATCACCTAGAAAAACAGCCATTTGATCACCACAGTGTCATTACTTCTTTTTTTGTCTTTATTATTTTTTGGCGCGGGGGGGGGGAGGGGGCCAAAAATCGCGCGGGGCGAATAAATGCATTGCAACTAAAGCAAATATATATCTTTAATATAAAATATATAAGATCTCCTCCTCCTTTCTAAAAGAGGGCTTAAGGACTCGTTCTGCTTTCTTATTTCAGCTCCTCATTGAAAAAATAAGATAATGAAAATGAAAAAGACATTCTAATAGATTGACCTGTAAACATGATCATAAAATCCGTAACTAACAATGTTAAATTGCACAATTATTCAATTATGCACATCCCACTGCACAGCTTCTACAGGTAGTCTCTTTATAACATAATACATAAACACAAAACATGAGTTAATCCTATGAATATTTTCGACTTCAACCACAATAAACCATCATTTCATTACCCAGATACGAAGAACCATAACACACTACTCAATCTATGGATTTATTTTTTTGTATCAACATAGAACGCAGAAAAAGGTTGTACATACCTAAATACTGCACAAATAGGGGCAATCCGTTACTAATTGAGATCTATAATCCTCTAGGCGCTAATATACAATCAAAATAGTGCTGACATCTAGCACCTAGGGGAGTCGTCGAATCCACAACAAAACATAAATAGGGAATTAAAACACAAAAAGCTAACACAGAACGTGTATAGCACATTGAATCATATTAACGAGCACAATAAGACAGATCAAGGCGCCTATAAAAATAAAATTAAACGGTTATTATATATTATTAGGACTTTAAATTTAATTCGACTCTTCGCACATACAGCTCTAAACTAAATTGATAATGGGACGCATATGAGTGAACAGTGGTTTAATATTTAATTCCCATAGTGTACTATCCCACTTCATCAAACCATTTAATTATCGCTCTCAAATGATTAAATTAAACTAGCATCATTTGAGTATCTATTAAAATGATTGAAAAAATCAATTTCAAAATCAATCAAGGAGCTCAGACAAATTATAGACAGCCATATTATTTTGTAAAAATAACTGTAATCCTATAGGACCTTTCAGAACATCTCACAATTAATACGTAGGCTAGTATGTATACATAATACACACATCATACATAGCATAATACCATACATAACATCTTATACATATAATAGATATTTATATTATATTATGGAAAAGAAAGAAAAACTAATTGCAAAGTAGATGGTTAAAGTTAAGAGTTTGTCATCAGTATCCTAACGCTATTCAACTTTTAAGTGTCCGTAAGAGAAGGAAGAACGCAACCTTCCAAACATCGAGACGTCTGATCTTTTAAGCACAACGACGATTTATACCGAACATTCCTGGCCCTAACAACTCGATCTGGATCAAGTCTTTGGATTGGGGGCAACCGAAAGAATGGCAACTTGGCTTCAACGGCCTATATAGTAAGATGACAATGGAAAAGATCGGCTGTCAACTAGATCCCTGACACATTAACCCTATCAAAATTGAAGAATTCGTTAAACCCCATATTTAGTATTTTAAATTGCAATCACACGATTTTTTAGGAAGGGCACACTTACTTCGAAGAAAATCAAATCAACTTGGGCTAACTAGAACTAGGCAAAAACCAACAATGGATTACATAACAGTTACCAAGTCAGCACACATCTTACTATGTCTAGAATTTAGAAGCAAATACAAAGACTTGTCATTCATCTAGATTCCATTCCTAAGTAAGCATTTTATTCATCCTTGGCATTATCTGAAATCAAACACAAGACAAATATAACCTAGTGGCTGAGTAAAAAGACTAAATATATATGGAAACCAAGGTTAAGATGGCTAAATCGCTCAAGATACAAGTGTACAGCAAATTGAACAAAGATAATACCTAATACATAGTTTTCACAGATTTACGCCATCACGGCGATTAGGGAAGAAGAGTGTAAAGCCTTTATGACAAATAGAAGAAGCATTATAATTTAAAAATGCCCCTTAAGATTGTTATAATGGTTAACTAATACGAAAGAACCTCAACTAAACTCTTGATTAGAAAAAATGAAAAATCTATATAGATCCTATAAGGTGTAGACGAATCAATCATCATAATATAAAAGAAGTTTATCACAAAAGTACCTCTCCTGTATAAAGTGTGAATGTGCTCTATTAAACATTAAAGATATTGGTCCCACCATCTTCTGAAATTCTACTTTAATGTTTTTAATAAGATAAAGTAGTTGAAACTTCAATTAATATGTAAGCGAATAGAAACCATGTACCCACATCAATTATTAAAAAAAAAAACTGCCATGGTTCCAAAACAATACTTACATACAAGGGGTTCACATAACTAATACAAACAACTATTTAGAAGAGGAGAGGCGAATTAAATAGGCGAGCATAAGAGCGGACATTTTTCTTCAACACCATAAATTTAGATTTGCAATAGAATTAAGTAGATCACAGCCAAATAGACCCAAGGAAACTACATTGCACAGATATGTCTCAGTACATAAATTAATGAAACATGGAAGAGTGGTTTTTGGATTTTTTCAGACATAATTTGCATACAAGACCGATCTTGGGAGAATATGAATGCTTGGCATATATCATAGAGGAAAGGAGGGGCTTGACCGCCAGGGATTTAGAACATAAGTCTATTCTTGGCACAAAATGGCACTTCTTACACAAATCACAATTTTTTCACTATCTTGAAATACGAGAAATTACCTCGCATCTGATACAATTTTATCCCACTAGTAAGCAAAGGACAAAGCCATTTTGTTAAATAGTGGATGGAATACACAATTCAACTAGCGCCGTAAAGTTATAAAAAATGTATTAGATAAAACATACATGTTCACATATGTACACATGTATGTCACACAGCCTAACGTCGTATATATATTGCATTCTTTGTGTTGTTTTGTGTTACTAGCATCAGCAAATAACAGGACATCCACATAAACACATATATAACGGGGCTGTCATAACACAAATAAATTAATATGCAGAGTTGAAATATGACTTCCCACTGCCGCCCAGGCACCATAACAAAAGAATCACTGTGCAGATGTCGCCTCATAATTAGGAGAATCCTGATGCTTCAAGACACATCTTATCTTGCAGTTGCTCTCATCCTATCAAAGATATCTTGCAAAAATTCAACCTGAGGACAACTGCATGAAGTGCACCCAGACCATAAATTCAGTTGATCAATACATATTACTTTTACAATACATCTCACTTAAATAACATGTACCCGAATTCTTTCTTTTATACATCAAATTAAAGATCCCAGTATTCGGCCACGAATCGATTGTTTAAAATAGTATTCGTAAGACCTCTACTATCATAGAGAAGGGACGTTCAAGCTAGTGTTTTTGCAGAGAGTTAGATTACTCTTTTCAATGATGAATCATACCAGGGGTCATCTATAATGGAAAAATGATATAGACATAAATAACTTAAATGTGATAACATTAATTCAAATTTCAGACACTAATAGAGAGATAACAATAACAATCAGTAACTTTTGAGAGATACCTCCATAGAAGAGAAGTTCTAGCTGTTATGATATTACATTAACTGGTAATTTTGACTAGTCTATTCAATTTCATCAATCACTCTTCTGTATCAGACCACCATGCAGAGGGGCTTCAGCCATACACATTTTCAACAAGCCATGCTATGCTCTACAACAGGCATCTTTACTCAGGCTACATTTCTTCTTTCTTCTTTGCCTGTATCCTGATATAGCTATGGCCTCGACATTTCGTTCAGTGTGTTCTTACGCCCTTTTGCCAAGAGACCTGGAAAATAACCTTGTACCCAGATCTATTCGAGTGTAAACTGACGTTCAAAATAATATAACTAATCTAGATATGTGTATTATTAAGAAAACCGGCACAATAGGGATGTCCACAATAAAGAAATTGTCACAAAGAACAGAATTGGAAAATTTCACCCATAACTTATTTAAGGAGCAACCACCGAGGAGACCGGTAGGTCATCATATATCAAAGTCCAATTCATCTATCACAGCAAGTTGCATTAGGTTCCAAACACAGAGCAATAAATCATATGAAATCCACTCTGGTAGAACAATAACGAAGCATATATGTCACGAGAAATAGAAACACACAACATTAATCAAAAACCAACTCCAGCGAATTGTTAGATATGTTCAATTGAAGTGAACAGTCAACAAGTAAACCAGATAATTTAATAATCAAGATCCCACCCCCTCAGTAGAAGAGCGTGTTTTCCAGATTAAATTTTTTTTCACAGATGTAAGATTTTGCGCAAACACGATATTATAAATCAATAACATCAACCAGAGTGGCACGCATCTGGTACTAAGAGCAACCCAATCAACCGCCATTCTACAATAGTGCAATGGATGCACACCTATCGTTGCACAATTTGCAATAATATGGCATCAAATGAACAGACACTGAGTACATAGCAATTCATTAAGAGATCGAAGGCAATGAAAGACGCATAGTATCAGGAGCAGCGCGGACCGATGTCATCACTCATGAGTACTGTACAACGTGGCTCACATTTCTCGTTGTTTGGATTACAAAATCGCGATACCTATAACACGATGCAGATGCATGAACATACATATTGCTATCTCAGGCAAATAACTTTTCTTACTTAATTCAATTCTTGTTTTACACATTCATTAAGTTTTACCAAACCATTCTTTCTAACCATTGATATTGTCCAAGTGATGATACCTACTAGTATGAGAGAGTGGTCATGTCATAGAAGATGATCTTTAAGACAAAAAGACGAAAATGATCCCCCCGCAGAATGGAACCAAGCTTGCACTTAGGTGCATGAAAAAATAAAAGACCTATCAAATTTGCAATATAGCTACTTAACTGATAACCTTAGCATCACTAAGTACTAAAAAAAAGGAACGTCCCATGTAGCACATAAGCATGGTTGGTGTGGAGGAAGGCAAGGCGAGAGGTTGGAACATGTCTTTCATGTTGGGTCACTATGGACCATGGGGTTATCAATAACAGACCTGGAGTTATATCCACTTGGGATTAGCAGTCTATCGGCCGATTTAAACGTCCATCATAAAAAGCTTGCATGACGTTCAACGCATACTGCCCATTTGTTCTGACGCACTTTAAAAGGAATAAAAGGAATTTGCTTTGCAGCACGGAAAGATGCAAAAAGAGTAAGCCTTAGATGAAGTACTAACTACAATAGTAACGCATTAATGTGGCATAAACCATTTTTTTAAGTCCACACATAGTGGGGTGATCCAATTGCAATTGTTTCCAATTAATTTTTTACAACATGTGTTGGCCATTCCGAAGTAAAATAATTAGAACTGAAAAAATCATCAAAGGAACCTGTAATCTCGTTATTCCAATACTTTGCATTGTGTGACATCGAAACAAAATGACTGTACAAGCAACTGACAAAGGTTTAGTTAGTGCTTCGGCACATAACTCAGACCGACGTAAATTAACTGTACTTCCATTGCAACTAAGCGACTTATACAAATCTCAAAAATTAGGACAAATAGAGGTTAAACCTATTTGGGTTTAATGGGAAATTGCGGAATGTGCGTATCTAACCGGAGCTTCGTCAGCAGCATGGAAGAAAAAAAAGAACAACAATCTGGAATAAATAATCTTGGGAAGATATGCACCAAGCATTGACACATATTCCAGTTTCGACGAGACTTAATTCTAATATACAAAGTACCAATTGAAGCATTTCATTATTCATAAGGAAAAGGCAAACGGTATGTGGGAAAAAAAGAACCCCCCTGAACGCGACGAATATTAACAATGATAAAGCCGTAAGAACAACAAGTGGTTGAATACAATCAAATCAAAAAATGAGGTGAGCGAAAGTGGCTACTAAGTGGAATGTTATTTCTGAAAAATGAAGCGGTTAAGGAGGGTATCACATGCAGCATATTGTAGCAGTCATATAAGACATATGAGGCCTTATCATTACTGACGTGTGGTAGACGGCTAACGTCATTGTCTTGCTTCCCAGTGGCAAATAGAACGACCAGCAACATGTGAGGTGCAATGCAGATAAGAAAGGAAATTCAGTACATTTTAAAATTGTTTCATGTGACATAAAAGCCGGGCTACGGAAATCAGCCATACGAACATAACCCCTCAGAAACATTCACAAAATATCACCGGCATTAAACATCTCGCAGCCCCAAGAATCGAATACCATGCTTCGGAGAAGAACAGTCAGATTATGCGCCGAACGGGGGCAATGAAGCAGCACCGAAAGACATAAATAAGCAATGGAATAGCATAGTTCATGCAATCTGTTTGAAAAGTACACATCGTATTACTATAGCATTAGAACCATTAAATGAAGAATTTAATAAGAAACCGGTTAAATTGAGCATAGCTATTTTTTCTTTCCATGGTTAATAAATTGTTGACAAAATTATTTTTTGCATATGCAAAGTATTCAGCCAAAAATACGTTAACAAAAGTGCCGCTTGAATGTGAGAAGAATTATTGAACATAGTTGTGTATTGGGCTCGGCTCATCTCGTGCAACATTATCAAGTTAAATAAGGCAATTCGACATTACAAAGGCAACCAAATCTTACAAAATTGGAATAATTATACCCACAACCATCATCTCTTACCATCAATAGAAAGGTGCACAAAGGTTAAAATCGACAGCACAACTGCTATAAGTAGAACAACAAAACGTCTACCACCACAATACATTCCATTACATTCAATCATATGAAACATAAAATCACATTCAAAAACACATTCACATATACCTCCAAAATAAGTGCAGAGCACGGTCAAACATCTTCATTGGGAACAGTAACACCAAACCTTTATGTCATTATAATCCTCAATTTACATTCAACAAGTCAATAACCGTACAATCACACCAGAACAATCACATATGCATCAACATTTGTAAAAAGTGCAAAACAGAAGGGGATACAACACATTGCTTTTTGGGTACAGTAAACAAAAACCTGCTGTATACATCCATTCCCACAACACATCACATACATACATCAACTCATACAACACTCGAATTGCAATCACCTAATACAAGTACCGAAACGCATAAATCACAAACACAATCTTAATAAAAGAACAAAACCCACATTATGCATCATTCATATTCACTTCACTCTGGAGGCTACAATACATCACATTACGCACCACCATTCACACTTATTTAGCATTCCTGCTGCCTAAATCATTGGGCATACTGAATACCATAGCATAATAAACAAAAAGTGATCCCAAAAAAATCAATTAACCATTGTGTAATTCCAAACAAATAAAATCAGAATATTCAAATGCTAACAGGAAAACATCCGAATTCAATTTCCTGACAGCAACTTTAAACATCAAACAAAAACAGGTGAAACAAAATCAATTGACACAAATACCACCATAATATCAATTTGCCAACCAAATGCCTCTCTTTATTCTCAAGATCACCAATCCTGCATTACGTACTCTCCCTCCATGACTTCAACATCTAGGGACGCACAAGTGCTTCAAATAAGCATACTATAATCAGCATCATTCTATACAAAATTAAGTCATAGAACATGTCAAAACAGATCAACTACAGAGCGGAAACAGAATGCATAGCTGCAAAGATAACAAACTTACGATCGTTTGGTTGTACAATAATAAACAGAGCTCATACCAATCTTGTATTTCCAACTGGGCACCGCGCTGCGATATTACCAAAGTAAATCTACAATACAAATTATAACAAAATTAGTATGTGTCCAAATAAAATACAAATTCTCAGAAAGTAAAGTAGTACTAACACAGTCAACGAGCTCCCAATAATTTGCCCATCTCACGTCTTGGGTTTATCAGAGTGTAATGCAACAAACTCCCCATTCATAAACATTAGTGTCATGGTACTAAGTGGATAATGAAATTCGGCTTCAGGGCACTGCAAACAAGACTGACGTAATCTCGCCACATCGAGAAGCTGCACATTTCATCGGAAATTTAAAAATGATATCATTTCTCATTACATTCTTACCAAAATAAGCCCCCCCAAAAATGCGATGATTTTCGTTATCCGCTGATTAGGCTCATACTACCGAATCACATTCCCGCGTAGGCATAATGACTATCAAAAAAAACATTTATTTCTTCTGTATACATACGTAAATGCATTCTATGGAAAACTTCAAAATTGACGAAATTAAATACAACTACATGGCGTCGAATTAACACCTTAACGTCGCCGAATGTCATTAAAGACACAAAGACACAAAACATATGCGGTAC
>NW_021024991.1:454834-469439 GCF_004153795.1 Camellia sinensis | reverse complement strand
TGTTTTTCTCTCGACATTCATTCATTCACTGATAATTTCAACTTGCATTTGCAGCCATCCATAGAGTATGTCGAGGGATAAGAGTTGTCATAATGGTAACCCTACTTATATGACTGGAGATCCCAAGAACTAAGTTCAAAGGGACAACTAAGTTATGTATGGCTCACCAGAAATCACTAAGGGATTAAAAATTCCCTACCCATTCCTATGGTGAGAGCGATATCTGCAACATATGTTGTATGCAGGGGTATAAGGATAAAACTTTGCTTTTAATGATTACTTATATCTTGATTAAGGTATAAAATCAAGACGAGTATTAGGAGATACTTACAATAAGAATCACCTATATGAGTGTTGAACTGGGGCCGGTTCTATGAGAATGAAGAGGCTAAATTCTCTAGAAACACTTATGAAAACCAGGCGCGTTCAAGGCCAAAATGAATACAACAGTGAGAACCACGATGCGTTAGAAGATATTTTGTGTGAAATCTATTGTCTTGGCTTACACAAACGGCTGAACAATTCAAGGCATCGCATCCATTGGTTAGCCAGTAAGTCCGATAGGTTATCACTAAGGAAGGTTCAAGGCCGAAAACTACCTATCCTGATGCAAGATATTTTCGACTTATACTCTTTCGTTAAAGTCTGCATATTGTTGCATTTCCGTTGTCATCAAATTCCATTCATGTGGGGGATTGTTGGAAATGGTTAGAAATTCTGGGTAAACCCAGAATTTTTTCCTAACTTTGGTCTAATTTTTAGGTGGGACCCGAGCATCAATTTTCTCAGGTCAAAGTGGTAACGCGTTCTATGCCGCGTTGTGATTCACGTGGTATATTTGGTTGCTCAAAACCATTACCGAGTGAATGGGAAATTGAAGCCGGGATGAGGAAGTAAAAGACTTGGCAAACAAGTTGGCGAACCTACAGTCGGTCAGCTCTAAATCTGTTTGAATTTCAAACCAAACAGTGCCTAAACAGTTTGTATCTGTTTAATTCAAATTGAACAGGTACAGTCCCTGTTTAATTCAAAATGGAAAGCCACCAATCCATCTATAAATAGACTAAGCCCCCCCATTTGGAGATATACTCCAATTTTCGTACTCCATCTTCTGCTATAAATTTATTCTTCATTTTGCATTAAGTTCTTGTTACAGAGAGTATAAACACTTAGTGTGTTCGACGAACGAATAAATTGTAGTGCTGCTTTTATTCGTTGATAGATCATTTTATCCTGGGAGATAGACGTCCAGATTCTGAAAGTACCGTGGAGAGGACGAATCTGTCTTAAGGACACAGTGTTAAACACTGGACCTGATCAGATAGTTATTCAAAAGAAATTAATCAAGTAAGTTGTTTAATTTTTATTCTGTTTTTTTTTTTTTTTTTATTTAATCAGATTTTAATTTTGTTTTTGTAACAAAATAAAATCAGTTTTTATTTATTTATTTTTATTTCGAGTTTGATTTTTTTGTAATCAAACAAATTCTCTTCTTTTCTTTATTTCTTTATATTCTTGTTGTTGTTTTGTACACAACAGAATTTAATCTATTTAAATACAGTGAAGATTGTCCTACATATCTTCATATAAAAAATAGAATAGCGAAATCATAAAATATTGATGGGAAACTTATAAAACAAAATTGTAGCCAAATACTAAAAATTAGGCTAAACCAACTTGAAAATTTTGACCTTCTTAGGGTATGTATGACAAACAAATGCTACAATAAATTAAAATTAAGAAAAAATATTCAGAATAAAATCACTTTTTATGTATAATATTTTAATTGCCAAAAGTTTCATTAATTATGAAATTAAAATTTATTGATGATTTACTATCTTTTTGGACTTTTTGTGAGTAAGCCTCTTTGGCATTAAATTATTTTTTTTAAAAGTGCATTTATTAGAAACATTTTCAAACTTTTGTTGCTAAAATTTTTTTTTTTTACTTTTCAAAACGATTTTTTAACGATGATCCTTGTGATAATAAAAATTGATCTCTAAATATTTTTTGCAAAATTGTTTTTACTTTTTAAGACAAGTAAAATTGACTCCTAAAACCCTTACATGTTGCCATAAAATATGCTTTTTTTAGATCTTGTTACTGAACTTTTTTAAGAGGAACCAATAACACATATTCAAGTGGTAATCTTAAATCAGTTTGTAATTCACTCTTTAATGATTTTGAACAAACTAAAATTGGACGTTCATCTACACGTGGAAGTAAACATGTTGCACCATGGACCCATTACAAGAACTCAGTTTAATTTTGGTTAAAGTTGATAAAAAAATTTATTTTGTACAAAACTATGTTTGAACATCACCTAGTCTTATCCATAGGGTATGAAATAATTGCCCCTTCAGCAGAATAACATTGCATTATTGAAAAAAAAAAAAAAAAAAAAAGACTTGAAAATATTTTAAATGGGAATAGTTTCTCTCTAGTTGGGTTTCCCAACTAGAACATACTGTTAGGCCTCCGTAGGCCTTCCACAGAATCCAAATCAATAATTCGAATCATTCAATACGTAAGTCTCGTCGAGCATTTCATTCTTGTAAAACATTACGATAATCGGATATCAATAGTTACTTGATCATATCATATTTGTGTCAATAATTTATTTTGATTGTTAACACAAATTTGATTTAATCAAGTACCTATTGATATCCGATCAATATGATTTTTTGCAGAGATGAAGTACTATCGATTAATGTGATTTTTTGTAGGGATGAAGTACTCGAGGAGATTTACACATTCATCGGATCGAATTATCGATGTGGATTTTATGGTGGGCCAACGGAGCCCAACATCACTCTCCAATCCGATTTCAAATCTGAGAGAAGCCTAAGCCATTTTAAGGATTGGATTGGGATGTCCTAAAAAAGTGCACTTTTTGACTTATTGGTGGGTTTGGGTTGGGTTTGGGTTGGGTTTGATGTGATGTGTTAGAGAGGTGATGTGATTTAAATAAGATGATGTGACTTAAATAAGATAGTGACTTTTTGACTTTTTGGCTTATTTAGTACATGCCAAACTTTCATGTAAAAAAAAATTCATTTGATTGTAATTTCTTTTCTATTTTCTATTTTTTATTTTTAAAAGATACCTTTTAGATCAATATCTGACAATTTGGCATCCAATTAAAAACATTATTATTATTATTTTTCTTTTTAGTGATCTTTCTTTAAAATAATGTCAAATTTTTACTCTGTAGATTTGTTTAGTATTAGAGAAATCCAAAAAGTAAATTTTTTCAACAAAAATTAAAAAAAAAAAAAAATTTATTAAAGACAAATAACTTTCACAAAGACGAGATTATTCCAACCACTAATCAAAACTGATGGGTGACAAACTTGGTTATGGAATTGAGAGGTTGTTTGGCATATCAGCACCCTTTTTTTTTCCCCTCTGTTTTTTGGATCACAACATTTTTTTTTTATACATCTTTTCGTAAAAAATAAACCACACAAGCCCTAAGTAGACCACACAATCACTGCATTTATCCACGAAAAAATAGTAAATAATAAATAAAATATTGGTCATTAAATTTTATCTCGTTTGGCATTGGCTACTATAGTCAACTTTTTTTTGTTGGGACTTTTTTAGCCTCGTTTGGTTTTTGTTTTGAAGCTTTTTTGACTTTTGTGAGAGAAAAAGTGTAATGATTATGGGTAAAAAGTAATATTTTGTCTTATTGACTTTAATAGTCAATTTTGTCTTTTTATGATTATTTTGCCCCAACATGAATGCCAAACCGGGGCTTAATCGCCATGTTCGGGTTTATGGAGTTTATCACGGGTAGGGGTATAAATGGTTTGGTTCAGTTGGTGTTGAGAGTATATTTAGTATTGAACCGATCCTCTCAGTTTTTATGATTGAGAAATTGATATAGACCATATGCTACAGTTCGGTTTTGTCGTTTTGATGTAGAAGAGAAATTTATATTAAATTTTAAAAAGTTTTATAATAGATTATAGAAGTGTGCATTGAAAATTAACAAAGAAAATATATGAAAATTGCTCTATAAATGTTTTTTTCCTTAATTTTTATCACAATAAGTGTATTATATTAGTTACTTCTCATATAATGTTCAAGAAATTATAACATAAAAAATATTTAAATATAATATTGGTCAGTTCGGTTTGCATCACTATAAAAAGTTTTAAAACCGAGACAAACCGTAAGTTATAAAAAAAAGATTGAAAACTAGAATTTCGGTCTGTTTCGATCAGTTAGCTCAATTTTATTGATTTTTCTTGCATGCCTAATCATGGGTCCATTTTAAAAATCTGAACAGCTCATTTTATAAGATCCTCCGAAAATATCATTCATAAAAAAAAAAAAAATTAGATTGATCTGATAACATTTTCATTTTATCTTGACAAATTTTTAGAGAAGAAATAGTCATTTTTTCGGGGGAGGAATTGTGTTTTTTCAATAAGATTATCCATTTTTTTTAAAAACAAATGCGATATAATAAAAATGTTATGATTGCATAGAAACAAAATTTACGATTCAAATCATTAAAATAGAACCTGTTGTGGAACACACAAATTTGAATATGACAATCAAATTCAAATTTGAATATTACAACCAAAAAAGAAATTAATTGTTGTTCAAAGCTATATTTCCTAGATGACACACATTCCTATTTAAGAGTATCTCCAACGTTTACTCTTTTATTTTTATTTTTTTATTTATTAAATTTAAGTAAAAATTTGAGTAAAAGCTTCATCTGATATCCCTCGTTCCAACAGAGCAATTTGAGATTTCATCAAACCACTGATCGGTTGAGAGGACGATCGAGGGGATGTTCGACAAGTCGACCGACCAGTGTAAATTTTTCAAATTCTGAAACAGACTTTTCCAAAGAAGTGGTCGACCGGAGGAACAAGTGGTTGGATATCCAACTGGTTGTCCAGTGCTTATACGTTCTCCAACAGCCATATATAAAGCTAATGGCTATATACAGTAATATTTTGAGAGGTTTAAGCATCTTCAATTTGATGAAAATTTGAAATATCCTCAATTTCATGCTAGTTTAATGTTGATGTTGAAACATCAAAACTGTATATTTTTAATCAAATTTAAATTTAATGAAACAAAAGATCAAACATCGGAGACACTCTAATACTACAAGCTTTGGAACTAATTAAGAAAAGAGAGCTCAGATCATAAATTCAAATTTAATTTTTTTTATCTATCGTATACACCTCTTCTCCCCTCAGCCTCCATTTCCCCAAACCACTATCTCTTCTCTCCGTCTCTAGCATCACCACCGCCATTAGCGGTGGCTCTTCTTCTTTCTTTTCTTCCTCCTCTACCGCAGATCGGCCGTTTGCTGCTGAATCTACTATTGCTGATACAAATGAAAGCTCTCGCTTTGTCGTCTCTAGTTTGCTTAAGACCGCTTAATCGTCGCCATGAACGATTTCGAAACAACTAGCTCCTCCGCTGCCCTCTACGGCGACAAACAGGGAAGTCAGTCCAGAGATACCTCTAAACAGAGCTCGAGCGCCTTGAATTGAATTCGAGCTGAGTACGCGCTATTTCGTATGCGACTGCACAACATACGTTAGGCAGAGGAAAGCGGAGACGGCGTGAAGCAACATCGTTTGGGCGTGACCCTGGCGGTGCGCGACGGCCACCATCTTGTCGAGGGCATACGCTGCTTCGTCCGTGGCATCGCGGACTCGAATCTTAGAGAAGATTCTCTCTCTTTCTCTCTCTGGTATAGTTTCTTTCTCTAGGAATTCTTTGTAGACACTTAATAATCCCCTCACTATCAATCCACTCCATTCTATCTCCCAAAACAAACGGGGCCTTAGTTTTTCAACTTGAAATTAAAGGTGGTGATGTGGGTTTGAAGCTTGGATTCTGTGGTCATCATTGGAGAAACTCTAAGTTGAACTTGATCATGTGTTCATCAATGGAGCTTTGAACACACCATCTTCTCTCTCTCTCTCATCTTTGAATAGATGGATTCAATAATCAATTTGTACAGATAAACTTTTGACAGATAGTGGGTTCATGGAGAGAGAGATAGTGTTCAAATATTTTTGACAGATAGTGAGTTTGCGGATAGAGAGAGATAGAAAGAGGGAGAGAGAGTTGGGTTTTGAATAGATATGATTTTGATATAAAGGACTTCTCTCTCTCATCTCTCTATCTATATATGTCTATATATATATATCAGAATTTGAACAGATAGTTTACCCAAAAAAAAAGAAAGAATTTGAACATATTGAATAAAAAATTGATCAGATAGCAACAAAATAAGCTTGGTGAATTTTAACAGATAGATACAAATTTGAATAGATATGTTCAAAAAATTGAATAGATCAAAAAAAAAAGATTTGAACAGATAGACTAAAATAATGTGCAAAACTAGAAATAAAATATTCTCCAAAACTACAAAATGTACTTCCGACCACAATATTTTACAAAATATGTACTTCTCACTACACTCACACACACAAAAAAAAAAAAAAAAAAAAAAAAAAAACCCCAAAACCCACAAAGCACCTAATGCCTTCAGCAATCCTCAAATTAAATTTATTACTAGTTTTCTCTTTAAAAAAAAAAAAAAAATCTATAATGCAATGTGAAAAAAGAATTTATGATGCGATTAAAACTATGTCCTAAAACTCTATATTCTCTATTTTAATATATTTTTAATCATTGCATTATGTGAAGAAAAATTATTAAATTTTTTTTTAGTAAAAATTAATCTCCTAATCTGTCAAATATTATGTAAAAATCTCAAAATATATGAATTACAAGAAATGATTCAAAATTTAAGAATATATTAAGAAAACAAAAATAGAGCAGCCAATTAAACTTTGTAAATTTGTAGTTGTTGAATTAATTAACTTTCCCACGCATACCCCAGTTAAAGAATATTATTTAAGAGCAAAAGCTAGGAAAAATGCATGCGGTTTGTTAATGTTGCCAGTTTTTTATTTATAAAATATCAAAATAAAATAATTTTTTTATTGTAAAAAATTAAAATAAAAAACTTGCTTGGCGTACAAATATTTTTTTTTTTTTTAAAAAAAAAAAGGTATTTAATGAGTTGCTATAGATGATGGCCGACAGTGGATGATGGGGATAGGCAATGCAAAGTGGCCAGAGGTGACCAGAAATCAAATTGGTGACCAATATTCCGCAGAAGATTGATTGAAGCTCACTAATGGTTGGGCGGAGGTCATAGGTAATAAACTGACCAAGCAGTGGGCCAATGGTGGGTGGTGGTGGCAGGTGATTGGTGGGTGAGAGAAAAGAGACTAAAAATTTGTTTTGAAAAATCACCTTTTTTTAGTTTACAAAAATTCTAAAAATTTTGAAATCAATTTCATTTTTTTAAAACAAAAATAATATATAATCAATTTCCCAAAAATAAAAACATTAACAAATAACCCTTAAAAGATCCCCTAAACATAACATACCTACAAGCCCCAGTCCACACTATAAAACACAAAGGGTAAATTACATAAAATTCATTTTTAAATAGTCTTTACGCTAACCTACGATGATTTTCTTTGGATTATAATTAATTTTTTTTGATGGGTTTGTAGTTTTTTTTGTTGTTTCTAATTTGTTGTATAATTGTTTGTTTGGTCCTTTAAGGTCTTGTCATTTATTTTTTATTTTTTATTATTGTATGGTTTTTGGTAAGAGAATATTAAGTTCTCAATAATTAAACTAAATTAATAGACTTAAGATATTAAAAATCAAGATGATACAGAACACCTTAATTCAAAATATTACATTGACATCACTGAAACTTAGATTATAGCTAAATAATTGTAGCACTGATAACACAACTTAATATCCATTAAAATAACTATACCTTTCAAACAATAAAAAATCACCAAGCTAAAAAGTAATACTAATACACCTAACCACTAATACAAAAACTAAAACTAAAACTTCTACCATTAGTTAAAAACCCTAAAATAATTTTGTCTAACAAATAGCTTCAACAGCAAGTTTTTGCCCAACGAGTTTGCAATTATTAGGAAAAGGGAATTCGGATGCATCAATCGCACAGCTCTCTTTGCCAACGCATGCCTGCCATGAAAAAATAAAATAAAAATCAGAACCTTAAAAACGAATTAATAAACTAAAATCACACGTTTGGAGGATTAAAAAAAAATTCAAAACACTAAATGAATTAATCAACTAAAAACAAGCATTGGAGAAGAAAGGCTTGATTGAGGACTTGAACAGCTTGATTTCGAACGAGTCTTGAAATGATCTCTTTGAAAAGAAAGATCAAATTTATATTTATAACTTAAAAGTATTGGTACAAGTTTGGAATGTTTGATAATCATTTCTTTTAAGTTTAAGAAACTTTAAAGAGAATTTGGCAGAGTCTTCAGATCGCTTAGGAGGTTGCAATACCTTGTGCCAAAAAATGTGTGTCTATCCTTATGGTGAGAGCCTCTATTTATAGGCTTATGAGAGATTGATCAATTTTGGAAAACTCCAAAATTGATTTTAGTTTCCAAGAAAATAGCAATTTATTTCTTATTTTATGGACATGATTTACATTCAAATTTATTTCACTAAATTTTGATAAAATATTTTCATGGCCCTCACACATTTGTGTTAACTCAATTGTTAAAATAGGTTCAGTTTTCTTTTGATGTGACTCATAATTTAAAATGGGTTAAGATTCATAATTTTAATAGGACCCACATCCATTTGAAAATTTTGACCAACTTAATTTTGATTAATCAAGAAAATTTATTTATCTTGATTAATCAGACAATGATCAAGACACGTGAAAATTTAAGTATCTACAACATCATCTCTGCTTTTTTTTTCTTCTCTCTTTGAACAGATAGATTCAATAATCAATTTGAATAGATAAGAAAAAAAAATTGTACAAATAGAATTTTGACAAATATAGGGTTCATGGAGGAAGGGAGGGAGGGAGAGCGGGGGAGAGAGAGAGAGAGAGAGAGAGAGAGAGAGAGAGAGAGTTGGGTTTTGAATAGATACAAAAATAATTTTGGTAGATAGGACCTGTCTTTTTCATCTCTCTCTACATATGTCTGTGTATGTATTTGAATAGATACAAAAATAATTTTGGTAGATAGGACCTGTCTCTTTCATCTCTCTTTACATATGTCTGTGTATGTATTAGAATTTGAACAGATAGTTTACCAAAAAAAAAAATGGAACATATAGAATAAAAAATTGATCAAATAGGAAAAAAGTAGGCTTGATGAATTTCAATAGATAGATACAAATTGGAATAGATAGGTCAAAAAGTTGAATAGAAAAAAAAAAGATTTGAATAGATAAGTTAAAATAAAGGGCAAAATTAAAAATAAAATGTCCTCCAAAATTACAAAACGGACTTTTCACCACAATATTTTACAAAATATGTACTTCTCACCAAAAAAAATAAATAAAAAATTACCCATAGCACCTAATGCCTCAAGCAATCCTCAAATTAAATTTATCACCAATCTTCTCTTTTTTAAAATAAAAAAAATCTATAATGCGATGTGAAAAAAGAATTTATGGTGCGATTAAAATTATGTCCTAAAAAGCTCTTTATTCTCTATTTTAATGTATTTTTAATCATTGCATTATGTAAAAAAAATTCTTGGTAAAAATTAATCTCCTGAATTGTCAAATATTATGTAAAAATCTCAAAATATATGAATTATGAGAAATGATTCAATGTATTTAAGAATGTATTAAGAAAACAAAGATAGAGCAGCCAATTAAACTTTGTAAATTTGTAGCTGTTGAACTAATTAACTTTCCCACGCATACCAGTTAAAGAATATTATTAAAGAGAAAAATGCATGTGGTTTGTTAATGTGTTGTCAGTTTTCTATTTATAAAATATAAGATTTAATTTAATTTATTTTTATTTTAAAGAATTAAAATAAAAAGACTTGTATTGGGTACAAATATTTTTTATAATAAATAAAAACAAAAAAACAAAGAAAGGATGTTTAATTAGAGATGATGACCCATAGTGGATGGTAGGGATGGGCAGTGCGGGGTGGCCAGAGGTCAAAATGGTTACTAGTTTTCTATCGAAGATTAGCCAAAGCTAACTATTGGTTGGGCGGAGGTCACAAGTAACAAACTAGCCAAGCAGGGGGCCTATTAGATAAATTGATAGGGAGAGAAGGAGAGAATAAATTGTATTGATGAATATTATTGTATTGATATGATTTACAACACTCTCATTTATAGAGAGGAAAGATGATACACATAGGATACTAATTAACACACACCGAAAGCAGAAACATTATCATTAGTGGGACAGTTGGACAGCTAGATATTGCACACTAATATTACACTAGATATTGCACACTAATATTACACTAACATTACACTAACAGCCCCCCTCAAACTCAAGGAGGATAGGTACTAACTAACTTGAGTTTGGAGAGAGTAACAAAACAGGAAAATAAAATAGGATAGGAGACACTGTATGGTCATGTCGAACCGTTAGTGAAGACACTGTATGGTCATGTCAGACCGTTGTAGGAGCTAATCGGAATCAATGTCGGAACAGTTTACGAGGTCATGCCGGACCGATGTAGAAGCTAACCGGAATCAAAGTCGGGACAGTTTACGGGGTCATGCCGGACCATTGTAGAAGCTGACCGGAATCAATGTCGGGACAGTTTACGGGGTCATGCCGGACTGATGTAGAAGCTGACCGGAATCAATGTCGGGACAGTTTATGGGGTCATGCCGGACCGATGTAGAAGAATTTGGTGGTGCACCAAGGTGGCGACTTAAGGAGTGCGCCATGGGGTGGCTTGGGTGGTTCCCAATCATGAAATTAAAGCTCACCAAACGCGATGGAAGTAGATTCCTGAGATGAATAAAACAAGGTTTGGTGTGCAAAGCTATATGGTATTAATGGAATTTGAAAAAGATTAAAAATAATGTGAAAAAAAAAAGAAAGAAAGAAAAAAATAATAAGAATATATTGGAAATCAAAATGAAAGAGGGGGGAAATAAGGAAAGTGGTTCACGTGGTTTCGGGGCCCACGGTTTTGTAAACCAAGAATGGTGTTCGGAATTTTTTTTTTTTTTTTTTTTGAATAGGTATGTGATAAAATAAATGAAATTATAAAATCAATGGAGAACAGGTTGGTAGAAGAAAAGTGTAAAAGAAATGATGGGAAATATTAAAATAAATGTGGGATAAATGATGAGTGTAATGTGATGATGAGAAAAGAAAATAAAAAATCATGAAGAGACATGCCAGGTGAGCTGAAGAATAAAAAATAAAGAAGGAAAAGGCTGAAATATTAAAAAAAGGATGGTGGGTTTGAAGTGGTGGTCCTTGTGAACAGAGCACTGAACCTACTATTGATGTAAAACGCATGAAAAGAATGGTTTCGAACAGGGAATCTGCTAGACGCTATTAAAAAAAAATGAAAAAGGATTGTGGGTTTGAAAAAACTAGAGAGAGAGAGAGAGATGTCTGTGTGTCTGGGTAGCTCAGATCAAAGGCCCTCTTCTGTCCATGCACCGAAAGAGAGAGGGAGAGATCAAGGTGTTGATGAGGACTGCAAACCAATTTCGGTGAAGGTCGACGGTAGTGGTAGACGAAGACGACCGAGACGGTGGTGAATGGGAGGACAGCAGTGAGAGGAGGGGCAGTGGTGGTGGCTCGGTGCAGAGGTGGTGATGCTGCAAGATAGCCGAGGGAGAGAGAGTTCTCTGTGTTTTTTTTTTTTTTTTGCCCCATGTTCATCTCCTCCCCCCATGCACCGAGAGAGAGAAGAAAAAGATTGGTTTCATGTTTTGCTCTATGTTCATCTCCAAGCATTCAGTGTAGAATGCATTACAATTGTAAAATAACTGATGTATTATTATTGATTGTATTGATATATTGATTGTTATACAATTTGTATGTTACAAGCTATTATATAGGAGAGGTGTGAGGTAAGTGAGTGGTGGTAGTGGATGGTAGTGGAGGTGGTGGGTGGTAGTGGAGATGGTAAGTGTGTTAGGTTTAGTGGGGTGGATGTAGTGGGTTAGGTTAGTGGGTTAGGTTTAGTGTACATTAACAGTATACCTCAAACTCAAGAAGGATAGGAACTAACCAACTTGAGTTTGAAGAGAGTAACAAAACAGAAAAGTAAACTGATAAATAAAAAACAAAACAGGACATAGGAGACACGGTATGGTCGTGTCGGACCGTTGTAGCAAACAGTTTACGGGTCATGTCGGACCGGTGTAGAAGACAGTTTACGGGGTCATTGTCGGACCGTTGTAGCAGACACTGTTGTGGTCGTGTCAGACCAATGTAGAAGACAGTTTACGGGGTCATGTTGGACCGTTGGAGCAGACAGTTTACGGGGTCATGTCGGACCGTTGTTGAAGACAGTTTACGGGGTCATGTCGGACCGATGTAGCAGGAAGTTTACGGGGTCATGTCGGACCGTTGTAGCAGGACAGTTTACGGGGGTCATGTCGGACGATGTAGCAGGACAGTTTACGGGGTCATGTCGGACCGTTGTAGCAGGACAGTTTACGGGGTCATGTCGGACCGTTGTAGCAGCTGTGGTGGTGCACCGAGGAGGCGACTTAGCGGAGTGCGCCATGAGCGACTTATACATGATACTGTGTATAACCCCCCTCAAAACTCAAATAGGTGTGAAGATAGAAACCTAATTTGAGGTTGAAACAAAGGATTGATAAAGTTGACTGGTTAAGAAGACACTGTATGAGTGGTATATAGGCTGCCCAAAAGATATACATGGATATAGATATCGAGCCCTCAAAAGTCGTGCCCTCAAAAGGTGTGCCCGCACCCTTAAAAGGCGTGCCATCAAAAGGCGTGCCGAATGCATCAAAAGGCGTGCCATGAAAAGGCGTGCCAGTTTGTCGGCGAGAAGAGGCGCGCGATGCGCGTGGCTGCCTCGGCTATTTAACCAAAGACGGAGCTTGAGGCCGAGGCAGAGGCTCAGACAAGAAACTGAGAGAAACCTCTGAAGAAGTCTGCGTTGTGCTGAGAGAGAGAGGCTGTAACCTGTTGTGCTGAGAGAGAGAGTCTGTAACACTCTGTTGCGAGAGAAAATGGCTTCGTCGTCCCGTGGTCACTTACTCTCTTTCCCGACCTTCAACGAGTCCACAAGAGAAGATAGCAGGTGCGGTGTCCGTGAACCTCAACCAAACACCACTGGGTTTGCTCCGTTGAACTTTCCGATGCAGTCGGTGGAGCAAAAAATGGCAGTGCAAACGGATGTGGAGGCGAATCAGTATACTTGAAGGCATGTGTGGAGTCCATGACGGCTGTCACAAACTTGTCGCACCGGCTGCAGAGTAGGAACAATGAGGTGCAGCAATTAAACGGCCCAACTGGCTCTGCTCCAACGCATGTATAAGGATGCGCGAGCAGAGATAACGTGCTAAGGGCAGAAAACAGGAGCTGAAGCGGAAGGCCACCGTGATGTTCCGATTTGGAGGGCCGCCATATGCTGCAGTGGAGGAGCATGGGGGTAGTGATCATGCCCTAGTGGAGTGGAAAACACGGAGGCAACACCGGCAAGGGCCGCCCAGACGGGAGGCAAGAAGAAGAGACCGGCGGCAGAGTAGAGAAGAAAAATCCCACGGTGCCGATTTGTGGTGGTTTGGTTTTGTTTTTGTGCTTTTTTTTTTTTTTTTTTTTTATTATTATTATTATTATTTATTATTTTTTTTTTTTTAATCGTGTGGTGTAAAATGGTGAATCGGGGTTGAGCCCCGAAGATGAATAAATATGGTTGTTGTGCAAATTGAAAAAGGGTTGGTGGTTGTTTTTTTTTTTTTTTTTTTTATTATTATATATTATTTTTTTTTTGTTTTTTTTTTTGTTTTTGTTGTTTTTTTTTTTTGTTTTTTTTTTTTTTGTTTTTTTTTTGTTTTTTGTTAAAGAGGGGAACACGCCCAAAAAAATAATTAATAATAATGATAATGGTTTGGGGTTTGAGTAAGATATTATAATAAAAAGAAATATAATATATATATATTCATATGGGGCAGTGGGTGACGAAAAGTGGGATGTGGTGACTGTTTTTGAGTGGAGAGAAAATAATAAAATAAAATTAAAAGAAAGAAAAGGAAAAGTGGGGTGGTGTGGTGACTAAATGGTCAGCAGGTGATAATATTTGATAATGATTACGAAAAATAAAATATAAAAGAAAAAGGAAAGTGGGGTGGTGGATGAGTGGGTGCCCATGTGGTTTTAGCTTCAAAAAGAAGCCGTGTGGTTTTAGCTTCAAAAAGATGCCTTCCTCTCCCTAACCTCTCTCCCCCCCAAACGAGAGAAGAGAGATCGAGAGTGGTCTGATTCGCCTCAGATCAGTTGAGGGCGACTTCGGCGGCCGGCGTGCTCGGCCGGCGAGGGAGCAGGAGCCCACGCGGAGAGGAGAGGGGATGCCGCCAGCGGAGGAGAGGCGGAGCTGTGGAGATTACGGTGGCACACTTGGTGGCAGCGGCGCAGTGCTTCTGCGGCTACTCTTTTTATGTTGATTCTGTCCTTGGTATTATTAGTGAAGGGAACACCTGGATCTGACAGTGGGAATCGGGCAGTTGAACGCCCAAAACTGAATTTAAGCGCGGTCTC
>NW_021024991.1:442874-454809 GCF_004153795.1 Camellia sinensis | reverse complement strand
ATTACACTAAACAAATTTACTATTAGACCAACCTTACAACCTAAATATCATGAAAACTTATCACTAGGTGTACCAACAACTATCTTCAAAAAATAAGATACCAATTTCCCATTATTGAGCAATCTCACTGTAAGGTAAAATTCATTCTATGAAAACTTGGGGGAACACTATCTTGCAATGGTTATAGAACCAAAAAAAAAAAAATTGGAGAAGTGTAAAGTATATTCAATGAATAATTGAGTTGCCCAATTTAGATTGTAACAACTGATCGTAGTACAACATGCGGGGTACAAGTCCAGGAGTGAATTGTGTATTTGCGATGTGCAGTGGACCACCTCGGAACCTAACAAAGAAGCAATATACATGTGTAAGATCCAAGCACCCAATATGTGTCACCTATGCACCTAGCACACATACAATTGCGATACAATATCAAAATTATAACACGCGAAGAGTCAATGGATTCGAATGATGACTGAGGAATTATTTTATCTCATACTACATACCTAAAGTGTGTCGTGGCGAGCTTAGGTTCCAACATAGTGCACTCATGTCTTTGCTTACGTCTCTATCAACTAGATTGAAAGGTCATGTTTTTATATTAAAAAAAAAATATCTAAGTAATGTTAAGACGATTAAACTGTCAGCCAAAGAAAAATACATTTCGAACAGCAGTAGGTAATCAGCTCTAGAATTAAATCTAGATACACAAAACGGAAAGGTTAATTATATATGGTTTTTGCTCTGAAATTTTTTAGTCCCACAATTATTGTATAACCGAGAGAGAAAGAATAAATGTAAAGGGAGAAATAAAACAGTTAGCATGTCCCTAATCACAGGAAAGCATTGCACAAATTCGCGACAGGCACTTTTTACGTCATCTGGGCACTATGTGGATAATAGGTAGAATATAACAAAGGACGAATCGAGAAAAAATTTGAATACTATAATACTATATACTTTATAAAGTATGTAAATTTCTGAAATTTGTCTTAACTATGTATTTTGTATTAGTACAAAGATTCAATAAACAACCAATTCCTAAGATTTAGTTATTTGTCATTTCAATTGTGATGCATTTAACTCTCTATTTGCATCAGAATTTTCTTCTACATACTATTAGAAATATGAAACATCCAAAGTATATGAATGAAATAACTTCCCTATAATGACTGTAATCACTTTGTAATACTTTTTTTGTGCTCATCAATAAATAATTCTTTGTTGATAAAAAAGAAGAAGAAATATTATCCAACATACACCGAGGATATTATGAGAAAAGATAATGCCATTTATGAAAGGAATAAGAAAGGGAAAATAATTAACGGAAAAGTGGATCGCAGAGGAAGTGAAAATGAAATTCAAAGATTGGAGATAAAGTTTCATTGATTAGAAACTAAAAAGCCAGTCAAGCTTAAATTATTTAGACTTATATAATGGTCGTTTTTTAAAACTTTTTCAATTGCGAATGTGGATATTTATTGTTGTGGTTAAAATATATAAATAAAAATCGATTACATACTCTAATAATAAAACAATATCAAAATCGTAATTGATCAGAAAACTGACGTGTGCCAATGCTAAATAAAAGATAAATAAATTGAACATACATACTCAAGACATAAAGAATAGGCCACCACACAACCTAAGCTGAAAGAAAATGGAGTATAATATAAATATTTTTCAAATTTCCAACACACACCCCACGTATCCGGAACCGACATTTGAAATAATTCTTACAATGTGCTAAAAAAAAGAAAAAAAAATAAAAACCAATGCCGTGCACGAGCACCTATTAAAGTAGATAAAAGCTCCAATAGTCTCTCATACTGAAGTAAGTCAGACCCTACAGCAACAGTGCTATCGTCCACATAAACGGCGCCCATCGCGGACGTTCAGTCGAATGAGCTTATCAACGTCCCCACAACACCCACTCGCTCCCTCCCATTCCTCATTTGCTCTGACTACTTTTGCATGACTACTCATCTCCTTCAAAAATTGTCATCCACAATCAAATAACACCTAAACACCATTTCGAGCAACAAAGTGTTGATACAACCTGAGTTAAACTCATCCATATCACATCCCCTGTCGCACGTCACACAATCGCTATAGCATAATATCACCTATATAGTAATATAATAGCCGATTAAAAGCTTCACTTATAACTTCGTGCTAGTTTCAACTAATTCCGGAAAGCCCTATAGGTGACCTCGGTCCAGAAAAGTTCCAAGAGAGAACATGGGGCGGTTATTTTTTTGGTTCGATACTTAAACCAACACTTTAATCTCATGGACACAAGCCTCGCCATTAAGCTATGCCCCTCCGGTTGTGCGAGTGCAGTGTTATGGAGTTGATGTTTTTGGGGAGTGAAAACTACCGTTATTATTCAATTTTCCCCTAAGTTAAAATAATCGGATGAGAGAAAACCCGGAATCAGGCAGTGCTTGATTAAGAGAACTCTAAACACCTGTTGGTAAAATATCTGTGAACAACTAGAGATTAATGCAAACATTGTTGATGAAATGGGGAGGAGAACGGGTTATGATTTCCCCTATCCGCTTGGAGAGCCTTGCCATACGTGGTGCCTGAAAAATTCATATTGTGGGTAGATCCTGATCCCAGAAGACTGGGCTCTTTTCCTATGATTGGGGCTGTGACTTGACATGGGATTCTGCGGAAAGGAATGTGATTGTAGGTTATTTGGTACTATCAATTGAGCCTTTGGAGACAGGTTGTGAGCTCTGATAGGCTATAAAGGCGTGAGGTAATGAAAGTTCTGTGTAGTCTGTTGATTCAAGAAAAGCGAGAGTGTTTCTGAAGCTATGCATGAATTTGGGGTAAATCGATCACTTCTAGCCAGAGGCCCATAGCCGAACCATTAACTTCACCAATCTTTGTGACAGCTCTTAATGGGTAACGTCTAGATGTCCAACTCTGCTTTCGTCTTTTTCCCCTTTATTTGCAATACTTCGAATTAATTGGTCTCGGTGTTATGACCGAGTTCACTCTTGGAAGTTGTTTTAAATGTCAATGAAGTTAAAATGCTTCTGCAAAAGTAATTCACTCAATAAATCTTGTTTCTTGTGCCTCATTGATTATCTTAAACAGATTTTCCGTGTGTGCTAACCCGGGAGGATGGGGGCCAGTCCAAGGTGCCTTAGAATCCCCACCAAAATAGGGGGAAACACATCGAGTCCTTGTGAATGAGGCACAAGGGTAGTCACTACGTGGCAGGATATGAAAATAAGTGATAACACGTCACCGGAGTTATCTCCGACAGTTTGTAGAAATGTAGGCTTGTTCATGTGCGACCGTTGGCGTGTTTTAGTGAGTAATCACTAGAGGGAGGAGAGGCGTGGGTGTAAGCATAAAAAACTTGGAATCTAAAAATAGGTAGGTGCCGTCTTAGGTGCGGTGGCCCAAAAGGCCGCTACACGATATGAGTGATACCGAATGCCTAGCCTACGTGCGGTGTATGGCGATGCTTCCGCACGTGCGGGGCACGCCGTGGCGCCACTGGAGGTGGTGCACGGAACTGCCCCGTGCGGCGGCACGTTGCCCGCAAAGACAAGACGGGTCCGAGTCCAAAACAAATACCCATCTGGATTACTATTAATGTATTTTAGTCCTATGTTAAGGCACATACAAGAATCTCATATAAATACGGTGCTTTCTTTCTACCTCACACACAAAGATCCAAAATATCCCCCTCTCTTCTCCTACTGGAGAATAAAAAACACCCACATATCAAAACACGTGAAACCACCATTTGATTCAATTCAAAAAAACCTAATGCCGATTCTAGATCACCATACCCCGGTCATCAAAATACATCTTGAAAAGAAGATCAAAGTTAGGGCTTTTCTGGTGTGGTGGAATAATCAAGCAATCTCCTCTCTTCTCATCCATTGAAGATTAGAGTCTTCATATTCTCACTCCTCTTCATCAAACATTGACAGGTATGGGAACAATTCTTGAGTTATATATACAGATTTTGCTAATTTTGATGATTTGAGTTAAGGATTACTTCTTCTAATTCTTATTTGATTTCTAACATCTGTGTGAAGATTTTTAAAAGTGAGTTGGTCTTGAATCTTTTATAACATAAATTTTTAAGAGGGTTCCTTCTATTAAAACTCAAAAAGGGATGGTTTAGATTAGGGCTTCATCACTAGTAAATGAGAAAAATGTGTTTTGTGGACATGAAAAACCCTAGATAATTTTAGGGGTTTTGGAACAGTTTGGAATATGTCTAGGGTAAACTTATTCCATGCTTGTGGTAGAAAAGAAATGGATTAATGTTAATTTTATGAAGTGGTGTTACAAACATTGGTAATTACATGAATATATTCGGACAAAGAAGAACATCATTCTACGAAACTGATTGTTTATATATATTGATGCATATAACCGGAATAGCAAAAAGTTATAAACGACTGGAAACTATTCCCGCGAACATTAGAGTGGTTTTGAAACACCACCCACACGTGTGTTCATTACATGACAGAAGAGACCAATCTTGTTTGAATTGGTGCACTGGTGAGAAGAGTGTTGTTGTTAATGAATTTTAGATCGGCGCTTATGGTCACTAAATTAGTTGGTGAAATACGCACATGAACTAAAAAGAAGACAAACGAGAGATCGAAATTCATAATCTTTCGGCTTGTAGGAATTGAAAGAAGGAAATCGTTTGAAGATCTTAATATTATAGACAACACAAATGTCTCACATTATGATTTATATCACTCCATTAATATGAATAAGACACTAAATCTATATCATTTGGATCCACACACACAACATCATCATCATGACTCCGAGTGTTCTTTGAGAGAAGATAGATTATATGCGAGTTATGACAGAGAGACAAACCCAGAATATGTGTAATGGCGGCGTAAATACGTGTAAGAAGTACCTGATAGGGGCCATGTATTCTGAAATAACTTGAATAGGCTAAATTGGCCTGACGATGTCTAACTGTAAAGAACCACCGACGAACGCCCCCGAGCGAATCACCCTGTCGAAGCACTTATCCTTAAGTACCCGTAAAAACTGCCTACAGTTTGAGTAGCTAATCGTAGGTTCACTTGAGCAGAACACTAGCCTAGGGATTACCCAATGTCGAAATTTATCGCCTCTGTTATAAAATTGAAATTTTTGAAATGTGTTGAGGTTGCAGAGCTTATGTACATTGAAAAATGGAAATCCTTGAGACACGAGCATGAATGAAAAATTTTTCTTAAAAAAGAGCACATTGTATGACATTGGCTATTGCATTAACATGAGAATTGCAAATAACGAATTATTACTACATTTTTGATGAGCACAATTCTCGTACTGGGCCTTATTGCTCACCCTTATGGGAACTTTGGGCTGCATGGAAACGATGTGGTGACTCCCGCCCGAATTGAGGGCGTGGATATTTTGTGAAGAGGAAAATAACTGCTCTTATTTTTTTGTGAATTTTGTAAGGCCAATGGCTAAATGTCCAACTAGTGTCCTAGAGACCAGCCTTGTATAACAGAAAATACCATCAATGTACTATAGCCATTTGACGAGGTATGATGAATGGAGACGCCCCTAAGGCATTATTGTTTTGAGATTAGAATCGTAATCAATATGCGAACAAGATTTCAATGTGTGTCTTGAAGTTGATATATACAACTTGAATTACTATTAGCGAATCACATGTAGAGCTTTGTCTTAAACTCATTGAAAATAATAATGTTGAAGATGGAAGTTGAAATTTGAGTTGATATAATTTGAGAATTTTAGTGAATGTTTATTAAACGTGAGAGGCGAGTAGTTTCATGTTGAATTATTTCAGGGCGTTAGAACTTGGTATCAGAGCTACCGGTTGAATAACTTCGGGGCTCGCAGGGACAGCTGGTTTGCTAATACTCCATCCTATATAAAGAGGTTCAGTTTCGAGTAAGATGATAGAAGAAATGTTTGGTACTTTAAATCTGTGATATATACATATGTGAGTAATGCACTGCTATACGTGAACCTATGTGAGAGATACTGAGAAATTGGACTTTTGGGATGTATTTGCGCCTAATTAGACTTTCCTTAGGTCTATTAGAAAGGGTCTTGATGTCAAATACCTGGCCTTACTACTAAGAATTCTGGCTTATCTCATGGGATGTACTCTCAATCACTAAGGATACATTCCGTATAGTTGGCTTAAGTGGAACTACGTGCTTATGGCTGGAGTGAATTGAATTGTTGTTGTGTTGTAGAATGTATATATGTGGATCCACCCACAACATTTAACGTATGAGTCAAGATTGGGAGCAACATTGGGAGTTGTGTGCTAATAATTGTATATCTTGTTCTTGATTAGGGATGTCAGGAAGGGAATTGCAGAAGTCACTGGTGGTAGTGGTCAGGTAAGACTCGTGGAAAGGGTCCGCGCGACAGCACGGAGGCATTGCTGTTAGTGCGCGAGGGGACATGTCGGTCCCATTGAGGTTAACCCGTTCTGGCGATCCTAGATAGCATGCCACACAGAAGCATGAGGATTATTTAAAACGAGACAAGCTCACCACTAATGAGTGACCTTGCAGAGCATCGATGGGGCACCCACTAACGACGGATGTAGGCACCGAGCCCAATCAACTGGCCATAGCAGCAATGGGGGCCCTAGCCCGGGAGAGTGAGCAGCCGATGGAGCAATTGGCATGAGCGCAGGTCCATGAACACCTTTCTGACGAGGGTTGGAACACTCAAAGGAAGAATGGGTCCGAATGGACCAGACACAAGGGACGAGCTTAACTCTCAGCACGTATTGATGTGTATGTAGTTGAGTTGGGCCCAAAACACGCCGGAGGAAAAAATAACCCAACTAGGTTGGCGAACGCGCAACAAACAACCCTAGGCGAAGTAAGAATGGTCATTGACAGAATAAGTGAAGAAAAGAAATTCAGGAGAGAACTATCGACATAAAGAAGACACAGCCTGAAGCCCGGTCTAATAGAGGTGACTCTTGCAAGTTACTAATCGCCCGTGTTCAGGAGGAACCGAGTCGGGTCATATACGGTGGGAGGAGTTCACAAATGTCGCCAAAGAAGCAACCGAATTTGGAACCAACATCCGGATATGTGTGACGATCTACTGTGATAGTGCGCCTTCCAAGTATCATTGGTACTGTCTCAGATTCCTCCCGAGCGCTTTGTAAGGGGAGAGGTTGAGAGAAGAGTATCACCGATGATCTGTCATTGGTCGAGATGCAAATAGCTCCGGATAACCCCGATGTCCAGGGAGGCCTAACCGGATAAATGTCCGAGGGAGTTTCGGACCACGGGTCCTTTACCGCGGCGTGCTAAGGCCTCCTAATGTTTTGGTATATTACCACTAGAGCGTAGTCGTATCGAAGAGATCATCCATTGGTTAAGGATCGTCCCTGAATAATTCAATGTTTCATGGTATATTTAATTGGGCATACAAAGGGTAATGTTTGTATAAAAACTACCAAGTTATTACCGAGGGTTTTTCACTACGAGAGCTACAACAAGAAGTAAATGTTCCGGTAATATAAGAAACTTGCACTATTACGAGGGACGATCCATGTCGGGACGTTTACGGGGTCATGCCCGGGAACATACCGTTGAGTTTAACATAATTTGTAAAAATATAACTAATATTACAACGGATACTGCTAAGTATAGAATGATTGGTTCGTGAAAAACTGCTATTAAAAAAAAAAATTTAAAAAAAAATCAAGAGTCTGGATTTTTTATGACATCAAAAGTACACATGCGCGGCTTAAACAAGCACCAAATTAATATTATTTCATCGAAACATACCATGGAATAATATATAATATCGAAGCCCTCAGTTTGCGCCCTCAAAAAAGGCGGCGCCCAACTGCATCAAATGGCGAGCCAATCCAAAAGGCGCGCCAAACCAGCGGGCGATGCACCGTGAATCGCCAGACTGCGCATGTCGGCGCTCGTCGTCAAATGGTCTTTAAAAACCGGAAAACGGAGGCTGAAGGCTGGAAAGCATAACAAACCAGTTGAAACTGTTCGTTCTCATGAGAAGCGTCTCTAAAGAGCTGCAAATCTTGAAAACCACTCTTTATAACCTCCGGTGGGCCAAAAATGGCTTCGTCTTCCCGGGTCTCTCACCTCTCTTTCGACCTCAATAAGTCAACAGAAGATAATTGGTGGGTGGCCAGTGACCTACCAATACACTCTGTTTTTGCTCCGTTGAACTTTCCGATGCAGTCGGTGGAGCAAAAAATGGCAGTGCAAACGGATGTGGAGGCTAATCAGTATACTTTGAAGGCATGTGTGGAAAGCATGACGGCGGTCACAAATTTGTCGAACCGGCTGCAGAGTAGGACAAATGAGGTGCAGCATTTAAATTCCCAGCTGGCTCTGCTCCAACGCATGTATAAGGATGCGCGAGCAGAGATAAGTGTGCTAAAGGCGGAAAATAAGGAGCTGAAGCGGAAGGCCACCGTGATGTTCCGATTTGGAGGTCCGCCATATGCTGCAGTGGAGGAGTATGGGGGAGTGAACGTGCTCAGCGGCGTGGAAAACACGGAGGCAGCACCGTCAAGGGCCGCTCAGGACGGAGGCAAGAAGAAGAGACCGGCGGCAGAGTAGAGAAGAAATTGTAATCGGGGTTTGATCCTTGCAAGAAGAAATGACAGTTTGTGTGTTTTTTGTTTTTTTGTTTTTTTGTTTTTTGTTTTTTGTTTTTTGTTTTTTGTTTTTTTTTTTTTGGTAACTTTCTGGTGGGAACGCGATGGAAGTAGATTCCTGAGATGAATAAAACAAGGTTTGGTGTGCAAAGCTATATGGTATTAATGGAATTTGAAAAAGATTAAAAATAATGTGAAAAAAAAAAGAAAGAAAGAAAAAAATAATAAGAATATATTGGAAATCAAAATGAAAGAGGGGGGAAATAAGGAAAGTGGTTCACGTGGTTTCGGGGCCCACGGTTTTGTAAACCAAGAATGGTGTTCGGAATTTTTTTTTTTTTTTTTTTTGAATAGGTATGTGATAAAATAAATGAAATTATAAAATCAATGGAGAACAGGTTGGTAGAAGAAAAGTGTAAAAGAAATGATGGGAAATATTAAAATAAATGTGGGATAAATGATGAGTGTAATGTGATGATGAGAAAAGAAAATAAAAAATCATGAAGAGACATGCCAGGTGAGTTGAAGAATAAAAAATAAAGAAGGAAAAGGCTGAAATATTAAAAAAAGGATGGTGGGTTTGAAGTGGTGGTCCTTGTGAACAGAGCATTGAACCTACTATTGATGTAAAACGCATGAAAAGAATGGTTTCGAATAGGGAATCTGCTAGACGCTATTAAAAAAAAAAAGAAAAAGGATTGTGGGTTTGAAAAAACTAGAGAGAGAGAGATGTCTGTGTGTCTGGGTAGCTCAGATCAAAGGCCCTCTTCTGTCCATGCACCGAAAGAGAGAGGGAGAGATCAAGGTGTTGATGAGGACTGCAAACCAATTTCGGTGAAGGTCGACGGTAGTGGTAGACGAAGACGACCGAGACGGTGGTGAATGGGAGGACAGCAGTGAGAGGAGGGGCAGTGGTGGTGGCTCGGTGCAGAGGTGGTGATGCTGCAAGATAGCCGAGGGAGAGAGAGTTCTCTGTGTTTTTTTTTTTTTTTTGCCCCATGTTCATCTCCTCCCCCCATGCACCGAGAGAGAGAAGAAAAAGATTGGTTTCATGTTTTGCTCTATGTTCATCTCCAAGCATTCAGTGTAGAATGCATTACAATTGTGAACAATCTATGAGTGGAATGACAACGGAACACCAGCAGACGAAGAAGAAGAAGAAGACAGAGCGACGGAGATGAAGCTGCGTGTGGAGAAGATGACGGTGGCGCACTGGTGGCAGCGGCGCGATGCTTCTGCGGCTTCTGTTGTGGTGGTTATTTACGGTGATCAAAGTGGTTGAGTTGGTCACCGGTGAGGAGTCAGCCATGACGACATTGTGATGGGACTTGTGGAGGAATACGGGTTTGATCACCTGGGTGGGATTACCATCCCTTGTCGGATCTCCGAGGGTGAGAGCGTCCAGACCCGGATCGCTGCCGGCCGTGGCCGCCGGAAATTGATGACGAGGAAGATGACTTCGATTCGGAGAGGGAAGCTATTGGTGACCCCCTTGATGTTGGATGATAGCATGTTGTGGGTTAGCAGCCTCATCTCTGTGTGTGTGTCATGACCATCATTGTTGCAGACATGGTGTTCGACGAAATGTCCCAGAGGGATTTTGGGTTTGCTTTGGCGAGGTGGTGAAGAAGAGTGAAGGTATGTGTAGAAAATTCTAGCGGACTAGGTTGAGGTCCGGCGGGCAGCCAAGGCGAGGTTGCCGCCCGCCGGTGAAGCGAAAAATACTTAAGTTCTTAACCTTGCTCTGATACCATATTAGATAAATTGATAGGGAGAGAAGGAGAGAATAAATTGTATTGATGAATATTATTGTATTGATATGATTTACAACACTCTCATTTATAGAGAGGAAAGGTGATACACATAGGATACTAATTAACACACACCGAAAGCAGAAACATTATCATTAGTGGGACAGTTGGACAGCTAGATATTGCACACTAATATTACACTAGATATTGCACACTAATATTACACTAACATTACACTAACAGGGCCAATGGTGGGTGGTGGTGGTGGCAGGTGGGTCAGTGATGGGTGAGAGAAAAGAGACTAAAACCTAGTTTTTCTTTTGTTTTATGCTTTTTGGTAAGACAGTATTAAGATCTCACTAATTGCACAACCCTAAAAATGAATTAATCAACTAAAAACAAGCATTGTAGGAGGATAAAGAAATAAGTAAACTTACATTTTCGATAATTGCTTTAGTGTTAGGAGATTCACAAGTTCCTCTTTCAAAGATCCACAAGAGCCTCGCGGATAAATATAGCCAGCAAATTTGATTTCAGATATAGTTCCTCCTTGGCATGATAGCTCCAACTTGTTCCCTTCATAAGCATTAGCACAAATTGTTCCAATCGTGACGGTTTGGATTTTCAAATTAGTAGGATTGCCTCCAAACTCCTCCAACAAAACCAAGACGTTATCGTCATCTTGGAGGAAAGACCGTGGCACATGGTACCTAGTTATTATTAATAAATAAAAAAAAATTTAAAAAAACATTACTAAATTAATTATTTTGACATAAAAATTATAATAAATTTTAAAACTCATATATATAAATGAAATTGAAAATTTTAATTACCATCTTTGTGGAGATTGGTCAAATCCATTCAAGCATTTTGAATTAAAATATGTTTCACGATAGTCACATTTATAATCATATCCATCACATTTATAATCACATCCATTATCATCACTAAAAAAGCTTGACCATTATCTCTCAATGTTATGGTCGTTCATTCTGGCAATTCCTTTACCTATTCCCAATAAATCCAAAACAAGTGGATCATCCCCTATCGGAGCCATAAAAGTCATCTACAACAAATAAAAAAAAATAAATAAATAGTAATTTCGTTTGGTAACATTTACGTTTCAATTTATATTTACAAAAATTTAAAAAACTCAAATAAAAACTTGTTTGGTAAATTTTTGATTTATAAATCAGCGGTCTCAGTTTATAAATTTGGCCAAAAAATGAGTTTACGTTTTGAGTTTTTTTTTTTTTTACCACCCAACAAGCCACCACCCGCCACCATTTTCCATCATCGTCTTCCGCCACTACCACCCACCCTCCACCACCACTCACCACCCACCTGCCACCACCCGCCACCACCACCCACCTGCCACTCACTCGCCACTACCACCCACCCTTCGCCACCACCACCACTACCACCCACTTGTCATCCACCCGCCACCACCCACCACCTGCCACTACCATTCACTGCCCACCACCACCACCCGCCACTTACTTGCCACCACCACTCACCACCCACCTGC
>NW_021024991.1:416104-435886 GCF_004153795.1 Camellia sinensis | reverse complement strand
AGGATAATTGTATTCACCTTTCAGCCACACTCACATCTAGCAGCATTAGATGAAAAATGAGATCTCAATACGGTACACCATGCACCGCAAACTGGATGAGACCGAACTAAGGTAACAAATGCCACTTCTACCAAAAAGGCATGGCACAGGCATGGAAACATGGGATGCAAACATCTGCAGACTTTTCAGCGCTGAAATGTGATACAAAAACAGCCCGAAACAGGAAATATTGGCACCCGATGCATGGAATGAACCCCGAAACTCGAAAACTAGGGCACACGGAATGACTTACAGCTATACAAAGCATGCATTATTTGATCATGATAGCATGAATACAGACTGCAAGACGATGTCCCAAAAAATTTCATATTTTCAGTTTATAACAAGTCTTAAAAATGAACACAAATAGGGCTAATCTATCATGCAAAAATGGCCCTAAAAGAGAGATTAAACATAAAGGGACAGAAGCTGGCCCCAAATGGCAAAGAGCCCTTCAACAAAGTTGAAGAGGGGCTCAAAAAAAGGCACTTTACAGTTTACATCGAACCACAAAAATAATCACAAATAAGTCCAAACTATCATGCAAGAAAAGGCCTAAAAGAGGGGTAAAGTGACAAGTGGTAGCTGCTGTTCTCAAACATAGGAGAGACCTTCAACAAAGTTGAAGAGGGGCTCAAAAAAAGGTATTTCACAGTTTATGGAAAAGTCCAAAACAGCTCACAAATAAGCCTAAAATACTATGTAAGAATTGGCTTAAAAGAGAGATAAAGTGGCAAGTGAGAGTAGGAGACCTCAAATAGAGGAGATCCCTTCAACAATGTTGAATAGGGGCTCAAAAAAAGTTATTTTATAGTTTATGACCAAGTCCAAAACAACTCAAAAATAAGCCTAAAATACTATGCAAAAATTGGCCTAAAAGAGAGTTTAAACACAAAGGGTGAGGAAGGGACCTCAAACAGAGAAAGACCCTTAATCAAACATGGAGATGAGCACAAAATATGACTATTTACAATTTGGGTCGGAGCCCAAAAATTCTAGCAAGTATGGCTTAGATACAAAGCAAAATAAGGCAAGAAAATAGGAGAAGAAGACTTATCCTTGAAGACCAATGAACCGGTAGCTCTTGGACCAAATTTCTGAGCCTTTAACCTCTCCAAAACGCTCCCAAAGTGCTGGAATGAAGGATGGAGGTCTTGTGCTATGAGGTGTAGGGTAAATGGTGTAGGACTTAAGGGGTTTTGATGCTTAGGGTAGAGAGAGAGAGAGAGATTGAATGCAAGAGCTCAAAACCAATTTTTGTAACCTTCTCAAATGCAGCTGGAAGCGCTGGTTTTATAGAGGAGAGGAGAGGAGAAAAGGGGGGAAAATAAAATTCAAATTTCCCCCCCAAAAGACCCCCCATCGAATACAGGATCTGGGGGGAAACAAAGGGTGCAGCTGTAAGGAACCAGGTGAGAGGGTCGTGGCCGGCCAGGTTTAGAAGGTTCAGGGGCCGGCCGGCCACCTCCCATGGCCAGCCGACCAAGGGTCAAAAGGGTCAATGACAATTGCTGGTCGGCCACCTCAAAAAGGTGGCCTCCCATGTGTGCACAACACAACTATGTAGTCAAAACCCAGAAAAAGTGAACCAGGAGAGAGAAAAGACCATTTTTTAGAGGGGTTCAAAAGGGTCAGGCACAATTACTGGTCGGCCACCAAATATTGGTGGCCTCCCAGGTGTGTACAACACAAATATGGGGTTTAGGGTTCAAGAAAGTGGCCCCGGGGTGGTCAACATTGGCTTTCAAGTGAGGAAAACGGGCGTTAGAGAGCGATGAGGAAACAAAGCTGGCTTTTCAGAACAATTGCTGGCCTCCCACCCTCCTACAAGCTTCCTAACTATGAAAATAAGGTCTCCACCAAAAATAAACCAAAACGGATGCAAAGCGGAGGTTCAGGGGACCGAAACGCGCAGCCCGGGGCCCCGAAAATGGGCTGTTAAGCACCGGAGGTGGCATTCGACCACGAAGTTGGTCTCTCGGGCCACAGTGTTCCTCAAAAGGGAGGAAATAAGGTGTATACCAAAAACCGGAGCAAACGAAGGTGGTTAAGCGGTCCCGAATCGAGGCACACGGCCGACGGCTCCCAAAAACTGGAAATCGGGCTCCAAACGAAAAAAATCGCCTACGATCGCGAAACGTAGTCTACGGCCACTGAGAGATGGTCTACGAGACCTCTCCCTCCCTTCGGGAAGAGAAAATAGAGAAAACAGAGCCTGGTTCGTAAATCGAGGCAAGACACGAAAGAGTCCGGAAGTCCGGAGGCAAGGCTTGCAGCCGAGACTCTGAAACTTCTGAACGAGCACAATATGCAATATCACCGAGCGTTCAATCAGTGACGTCTGAGTCTTAAGGTCGGTCAAAAATGGGGTGTCTACAGGCGCTGGTCGCTGGGTCGACACGCGGATCTGGGCACGGACCTAGGTTGGCACGCGGGTTGGCTCGCTGGGCTGGCTGGGTTGGCACACTGGGCTGGTCCGTGTGCTGTGCTGGCTGTGTCTCTAGATTGCGCTCCGCCTGGCTGTGGGCTGCGCCTGAGTAAATGGGCTGAACAAAATTCTTTTTAATTTTCATGCCCAAAGGTATTGATTTCCTTGCTGTGGTCCTAATTTTTGGGCCTTTTCTTTTAATTTTTGAATTCAGCCCAACCTTATTAAATTGCAAAACAGTCTTATTCTTCTTTTTCTGGGCATTGTAGATCGTCTTCTCCGGTGGGGGTAGGAGTCCAAACACTGTAAGTTGAATTTTGTGGATCAAATTTTTTTCGTTTTTCACAACGAATTACACCGTTGTGATCAAAATTCTGTGAAGAACAAGAAGAAGCAAATTTGGAGACCCAATTGGAACCGAAAAATATTTTGTAAAATTTCTTCCAACGGTGCAATTCGGCTTCACTTTCGGCAAGGTTCGGAACAACAGCGCCACCAACAGTTATTTTCTTTGGATAGTATTCTGGGAATACGACACGTTGGTGATAATTATATAAACAAACAGAATTCACCAATGTCGAAGATTGTTGATCAATTATTTTCTGAACTTTCGGCAAAAAGATTTCGGAAACTTGTCTTTCTTCCGAACTAAAATTCGACATCTGCGATAATGGGTAACTTTGCTCTGATACCACTGAAAGATGATCTATCAATGGCAATCGATCAGAATACGTGTGAGGGTGTTTATCACGCAAGAATGTTGAATATCCGAAAGATAGAAAAATAGTTAACTTTGTAGTTCTTTTCTATATCTTATTCACAACCTGTTGTCACTATTTATATATCAATAGGAGACTCTTGGCAATAGGTATAATCTAATAACAGTTACCATGTTTGTGTCTGTTAAGGTTTGAATTCAAATTATTAACCAACTAACGGATAGTTCAATATTCTTGCGGGAAGGTTTATAACACTGCAAGAGAGAGAAGATTCAGTGAAGTGAGTCACACCAATTTATGGTGTGATCACTCTTTATTCCATCAATTACCATATTAGATGTTTGAGTATTGACCTATATAACAAAAATCAGACAAAACTAAGCCCAAGATATATAATGCAAAGTTTTTTAAACTAAATTTATTATTAATATAAAAAAATAAAATTAGGTACAAATTTTTTACCCGAGCAGTGTTGTAAACCTCCGTATAACAATCGGGAAGGATACTAACAGACCATGCAGGAATAGTGTAATTATTGTTCTCAAAATTAATTGTTATATGTCATCTTTGTCATTTGCATTTCCAAAGAAACATAACCTTGTACCACTATACTCAAATAACGTTGCCTGAAAAAAGAAGATAATATTTAGTTGAAAGACTCCTCTATATATTTGATAAATATTTATAAATAAATAAAATAAAGCTTACTGTCACCATATTCCCATATTCAACATTTCTAATCACAACACGGGTGAGTAGGGACGGGAACAGAAGGCGTCAAAAAAACAAATAAATTTTTTTTACCTTACACATATGCACATATGTATATACAATATGATATATAAATTATATATATACACAAAAAATTTAAATATTAATAAATGTTAAGTTTTTTTTTTAAATTAAAAAATCAGGAAATTTAGATTGGGAGATTAGAGCTCCCACAAGGCTTGAGGTTAAAAACCCCATTTTGCTTAATATATAATATAGATACTAACATATAAAGGAAGTTGTAGAAAATTAAAAATGGAAATTCAATCCATAATCCACTATACCTTATCGATCTATTTTGGAAGTCAAATAAAAAAAGAAGTTGAGTATCATAGAAATAATTTTTAATAGGAAAAAGTTTTTTTGGTACAAAATAAAAAGAGAGCCCCCATCTCTCTTTATATTGGTGTCATCTCTAATGAGGAGATGGAGTTGCTTAAGATGTCCCCATTTGGGTTGATTCAAATTTCCTTAAAAAACATATCATAATAATATATGTAAATAATACATGTAAACAAAGAATATGGTTTACAAAAATTACATAAGAGTTTAAGTTTATTTAACATATTCATCAAGGGGTGCATCGTAATCATATGTTGTAGCAATGTAAAGACCTCCCAATACCAAAATTAGTACCACCATGGTACTTCGTGGAAAAAATATACAATTAAGAAATTATCTATTTTGTCGTTGAATTTTATGCGAAACAAAATGAAAAAAAGTATTTAACTACAAACGATAATAGTCTTGTAATGTGCCACCATATTGAAAAAAATGTGCAACCGCAAAAGTAAGATCCTTGGTACTTCTGTGTTGGGTTTTCGTCCCCAACCCTTATACCTAATTAATTCGTGATACAAAAAATAATAATCAGGGATATTGATTTAAAAGTATGATACTAGTAAAGAACTATCGAATACTAACTAGCCACTCTAATTTTCAGTCCACATCTTAGGAATGCCACTACTAGGGTGGAATCCATCACAATACCAAATATTGCATGTGTTAATCTGTCAAAATAAAATTAAAATTATAAACACATTTACTTAAAAATTATAAAAATTAAAAGAATTAAAAAAATAGAAAATATTAATACCATTCCCTTGTGGAGGATTCGATTGTTGGCACATGATCCATGGCACTCCAATGTGAAAAGATTGAGCTAGGTCAGCACATCAATTTATATATGATTTTCTCTCATTTTCATAAGACCACAGAACATTGCCATACTCGTTTTCAATCTTTCTTTCTTTCTTTTTTATTTGGAAAATAGAAGAATAATTATATTAGTAATAAGAATATTCAAACAACTACAGCCAATAAAATATGTATAATATCATAGTACAACAAACATACTTGTGCAAGGATTATAGGTCCTCATTGAGAGGCAAAGAGACCTTCATCTCTTAACATTTTTTTTTTTTTTGATCAATCAACAGAGAATCTTTTTTGATGAAACAACCAATACAAAGTAAAAGCATTACATCAAAAAAAGGAAGAGGGGGATGGTGCAAACGTCATCATAGTTCAACTTCTCAATCCCAACGAGGTTGGCACCAAGAAGCAAACACAATCATCTGACAGCACCACCCCAAAGCTGGTAAGAAACTAACCATAAAGAAAATTAAAAACAGAGCAGAAACAATAGCAAACCACCACACCCAGTCACCTACAAGACATAGCAGCCACCCACACCCAGCCATCTCAAATGCATAGCCTCACTTGACTCAGATTTTCCACAATGTGATGCCCTGAGTAATGGATAGTAGGCGTAGAAGACTTAACCCACAGCCTAACCCTCACTTTCACTAACTTACCAAGCTCATTCATATTTGGTTGGTGGCCATTAAACGCAACCTCATTCCTTAGTCTCCAAGTTGATCACGACATTGCTAGAGATACAAGCATCCATATTTTCTTCACTGATTTATTGTGCTTGATTCCCAACTACCAAGAGAGCACTCCATCCACTGTAGCAGGAGATACCCAGCATAAATTCCACCACTGCAACAGACAACCCCAAACCTTCCATATATCAGGCCACTACACAAAAAGGTGATCCACAGACTCTTCAATAGCTGAGCAAAAAGGGCAAGCAATATCAACATTGCTACCTAACACCCCAAATCTCTGCTGAACAGCTGATGATTTAACCCTACCTCTCCAGGCCAACCAGCTCATGAACTGTGCTTTGGGTGGTGCCACATTATTCCATAACATCTTAGGAACCAATAAACTAGGGCCAGAGTTTAACTAGAGCCAGTCTCTCCCAGATGCCACTGTAAACTCACCAGAGGGGGATGCAGTCCACCTTACTACATCACATAGATCCTCCTTTAACCTAGGAACATCCCTTGTCAACACTTGTAGCTTTCTTACCTCCTCTTCCTTCCAAGCAAATAATGACCTTCTAAACTGTAGCCTCCAGCCACCAGCTCTGTCCCTCTTTTGCATAAAGAAACTCAGCTTTCCTTCTTTCTCTATTGAAATCCTAAACAATCTCGGAAACTCCTTTTTCAACTATAGATCCATAAACCACCTATCATGCCAAAACTGAATCCTGCACCCATCCCCAACCACAATCTTATACTCAGAGACAAAAAACTGAAAAAGTTCAGGATTAGATCTTGCCACACTCAGAATATCACTACATAAAATAGATTCCTTACCTTCCCCATCCTTTAGTGGTAACCATCTGCCCCCTTCAGCCCCATACTTATAATAACCTTTTTCCACAGTGATTTATCCTCCACCTCATACCTCCACCACCACTTTAGTAACATAATTTCATTTGTATCCCTTGACCTCCTTATACTTAGCCCTCCTTGGTCTTTGCTCATTGTTATATCCTTCTATTTTACCATATCAATCTTTTTTCTTCTTTTTTTTTAGCCCTGAGCTACCACATAGGAAAGCTACCTTCATCTCTTACCATGTGTAGACGTCCCCGAACGTCCCGGGAGGAAATCCCCCCCTATTTTGTTCATTGGGCTCACTACAGTTCAGGACTTAATGTCACGGTCTTGTATCTAATCTCGCAGAGTGCAATGCAAAACCGATGAAATCATCAAAGAGTCCAAATCTGGCAAAGCGTTTTTGAAAACAGATTTTTTGAAAGAAGTGTCAAACATGGATTGCTTTGCCAGATACAGAGTCGCCACGTAAATATTTTATTTTGGGAAATTTAGGAAATCCTAACTCGTTGCCTAAGGCCACGTGTTCGTCATCACCAAAGTTGCCTCGGCTCGGGAACTTGGGTACGATTGGGGAAGGTCACCTCGTGAGCACCCCCGCTCGCCCGATCAAAGATCGGCCTCTACTAACCATGATATCAAGTTTTGAAAACATTATGCGTTCTTATTCCGGTTATTAGCCTAGATTTACTATGTGATGCACACAGCATACAAGTATAGACTGGGTCGCGTGAATTGAAACGAAACATCTCATGTTTGTTTTAAAAAACGGTTTGCTACTCACAAGTAGGCTAAAATGTGGATTTGCCACCCTCAGGTGGGCTTAGAAAACAAGATGATTTACCACTCTCTAATGGGCTTAAAACTCACATTTAATGAATTGTTCCAATTCGGATAACCCAACCTTCACCCACAGGCATTCAGGCAGGTATATCATATAAGCACATAGCCTTATGGTAAGCATGCTATCATGGCAGTCACTCACACACATGCAAGGATGCTAAAGCATAAAAGCTTACCTAGTACTCCAAGCCAAAACAGAAACTATGTTAGAAATCAATGCATGATCTTAACTATGCTGAAATGCCTAATGCAACACATGCAAAATGCAACTAAGATAGGCTCGGCTATTCTAAACATGGCATATGATGATGTTACACCTAGCACATATTCAATTTGGAATTTGAAATACAAATGCAGTTAGTATGATGCGCCGAGCCCGGTGCATGCAATACAGATGAATGATGCAAACATGCTATCATACTGTATGCTAATTGAAACATGCCCTAATCTAACCATCATAAGCTGGTAAATAAAAGGGAGAAAGACGTGGGGTTGGAAAACATACATCACACACACGCACACTTATTACAATTGTGCCCTCACTCGGAGGGTCCGAAAGAATAATACAGTCCGAATGATAATACAGTCCGAAATGAATAATTAAATATTACAAAACCCTAATTAATTAACAAATTAATCTAGGAAAGCGAGTAAATTAGCATGCAAGCCAATGGACTGCCTCAGCTTTGTTTCGAATGATGGGAGATGCATGCTTGAGTTGCCTGGCGTGGAAATCCATTTCGATGCCCCGATTCGCCTCTGTTTGCGATTAATGCCGGAATGCTGTGCAAGGCTTTAGAAAGCTGCTGATTTCTGATTTGCTGCAACAGAGACCAAGAAAGGGGCATGGCAAAGAATTTTCACATATGTATGCATGACTACTCTTCAAGGAGTGTAGTCCTCGATCCTCGTGCCACCAATCACGCATCTTGATGCATGATGGCCGAGGATTCGAATTGCACGACTCGATGTGAAATACATGCACATGAAAACACAACAAGACCTAGACTCCATCATGGGTAATCCGGAGTGTCGGCGACCGGGAATTGAGACACGTTCCGTCACTCGGAGTACGAAACGTCCCTCGTTTCCCGTGCTTGGGCTAACTCCTATCCCAAACACAATGCAAATGAGATGGCATACACAATGCGACTAACATTCAACCTAGCATACGCAATGCTGTGAAATGGCATACATAATGTTCGATGTAACATGGCATACACAATGCTCTAACATGCAACCTAGCATACGCAATGCTATGAAACGAAATGGCATACACAATGCATGATGGACTTACACCAACATGAGTGGACCTCAGCCACACTCACATCAGTGGCCATAAGATGAAAATGAGATGACCGAAATGCGTGCACACATGCACGCAAACCGAAGACCGAACCTAAGGCATCAAATGCCACTCTACCAAAACATGGCAAGGATGAAGCATGGCATTCAAACATGTAATTTTCAGCACTGAAACATAATGGTAAATGGTCCCGAAACATGGACATATGGCACCCGGTGCATGGAATAAGTCCCGAAACTCAAAACTAGTCCAATGCATTGAACCACAAGTATACAAAGGAAGCATTATTTGATCATGAAGTCTAAAGATAGAGCCAAGGCAGTCCCAAAGCATGTACATTTCCAGTTTAAAGCATGGCCAAAAGATGCTAACATGATGGCCTAAAATAGCATGCAACATTGGCTAGTAAGCATGGTTTACATGGCATGTATATGAAACAAAAGGGAACTCATCAAACCAGCCAAAAATAGTGAATAAAACATGTCAAAATATGCCCAAATAATCACTGAAATACAGCCAATGCATAAAAAAATGATGGGCTTCTTTGGAAGGCCATTCAAGGGGTTGTTAAGCACATATAAGATAGACACTTAGCATGGCAAAACCAACTCTGGAAATGGATTATGACAGCCCTAAAACTCACAAAATTGGCCCTGAAATCAGTTAAGGAAGCATACGATGAAAGGCCCCCTCAAAAGGCCTTGAATGGAATTGTTCTACACATGCATTGTAGACATAAAATATGATGAAAAGGGGCCGGACAGACCTAAGGTAGACCTTAAAACCCACAAAATTGGACCCAAAAAGTGACTTCAATGCATGAAAAATAGGGTCCCTTTGGAAGGCCCAAAAGATCCCCAAACAAGACAAGGAGAGAGGGGGTCACCCCCCTCTAATGTGGCCCTAAAAAATATATCCAAGCCATTGATAATCTACTGGATTTCATTAGCTAAGAGGCCAAACCATGGCCAATGCAAGTGCTCTAATGCATAGCCTTAATCATGAAGAGACGAAGCATGCATAGGGGGAAGATGACCCCAAACAGAAATAGGGCCTTAACAAAACTTGAAGAGGAGCTCAAAACAAGACTTTTTTCGGTTTATAAAAAATCTCAAAAATGTTCACAAGTAAGGCTAAAGTATGATGCAAAAATAGCCCTAAAAGAGAGATTGAACAAACAAGGAAGTAGATGACCTCAAACAATAAAGTGCCCTTAAACAAAGTTGAATAAAGGCTCAAAATAAGTCACTTTACAGTTTATATCAAATCTCGAAAGTGCTCACAAGTAGGCCCAAGATATGATGCAAAATAGGCCTACAAAGAGGGGTAAAGCATGCAAGGGTGTAGGAGGCCTCAAACAGAAAAGTGTTCTTAAACAAATATGAAGAAGAGCTCAAAATAAGACTATCTTCAGTTTATACCAAGGCTAAAAAATGCTTGTAAATGGAGCTAAGGTATAGGGCAAAAAAATGCAAAAAAGGGGGAAATGAGGACTTACCCTTGAAGAGCCAATCTCCAGCAGCTTTTGGACCAAGTTAATGAGCTTCCAACCTCTGCAAATGGCTTCCAAGGTGCTGGAATGGATGATGGAGGTGTGGTGCTAAGGGTTGTAGCGTAAATGGACCAAGAAAGTTAGGGTTTTGGAGCTTGGAATAGTAGCAATGGAGGTGGGAGGTTATGTGTCTTGGCCAAAAATGTCTAACCAGCTGATATGAAGAGGAGGGCCTCTCTTACAGAGAAGAGAGGCCAAAGCTTCTCTTGGAAGCTTCAAAGATTCTCCATACACGTGTATGGAGGATGCACCAAATGGTCTCCAGTTGGCACAGCTGGATTACACTCAGAGAGAGGAAAAACAATAAGCAGGCCGGCCAGTTCAAGTGGCCGGCCGGCCACTCCCCCTGGTCGGCCGACCAGGGGTCAAAAGGTTCAAGCCCCAAAGGTGGTCGTCCATGAATCACTTGAAGTTAGCTTTCCAATGCCGCAAACCTTGCACTAAAATTCCTCCTGTGCAAAAAGTTATGCCAGTTTTGGTGAAGCCGCGCAGATTCGGTCCAAATGGACTTCAACCAACCATATCTCCCCCACCCGGACTTGTCCTTAGGATATTCTTGAGTGAAAAATGAATCCCCAGAAGTAACCTTTCCAACGGTGGTGGCCTCATATCTTAATTCCTCCTGTACAAAGAGTTATGCTCGTTTCGGTGAAGCCGCGCAGATGTTTTCTCTCCTTCCTGGATTAATGCTGAACCACTTTTGACCAAAAAAGCTGGTCGGCCATCTGATTTTCTGGTTTTCCATGTAGCTACATTGAAGCCCCAGAAGTTATCTTTCCAATGGCACCAACCTCGCATCAAAATTCCTCCTGTGCAAAGAGTTATGCCTATTTCGGTGAAGCCGCGCAAATTTGGTCCTATCCGGATTCATGCCGAACTCCTCCCAAACTAGTTTTCCTTTCTCTTCTCCTCTTTTCTTCAACTCCAAACCCCTAGACAAGGTGTTTTGAAAGATTTTTCAAAGATTTCATCTCTCTTTCGTTCATTTCCACCTTGTCCTTACTCGGTTTACCGAAAAGCGCAACATTTGACAAAATGCGAGCCTCGGAACATCGTAAAAACTTTATTTCAAAAACGTTTTGAAAGAGAGGGTTTTAAGGTCTAAAATCTTTTGATCAAGATTGTTTTGGTCCAAAAAGGGGTATGAAGTTGAGATTTGACTCTCCTCTTGTCGAAGAAATCGACCCTTTGCACTGCACAACTTCCAAAACCATCAGTCGTGTCCAAGTCTTAAAGGTGGTCAAAAATGGGGTGTCTATAGTTGCCCCTCTTTGACAGAACTCGGAAGTCAAGAAGTGACGGGAGTGAGTGTCAAAGCCCAGAGACGACCCATTTTTGACAAGGTCGAAGACTTGGACAAACAAACAAAATAACAAAGACATGCCCGCAGGCATGCCCGCAGGCAGGGGCAAAATGCAAAACGATATGCACAAAGCCGAATATAACTCATGATCATGCAAAGAAAGCTGTGACGAAGCATAACATGCAACAGTTTTAAGCAAGCACACAAAAATCTAACTACATTACATGCAGAAAGGGTGCAAGAGAATTACTGTGATTCTCACTGCGAATACAGTGTGCATGTGTGATAGATACACAAAGCGAACGTGTGATAGATACACAAAGTGAGTAAGCACGTGTGATAGATACACAAAGGGTGGACACAAGGTGTGATAGATGCACTTAGTGAACAAGTGTGATGGATACACAAAAGGATGAACACAAAGTGTGATAGATGCACTAAGTGAACAGAGTATGATAGATATACTGAAAATGAACACAAAGTGTGATAGATGCACTATGTGAATAGAGTATGATTGATATACTAAATGTGAACACGAAATGTAATAGATGCACTTAGTGAACAGAGTATGATTGATATACTGAAAATGAACACAAAGTCTGATAGATGCACTATGTGAACAGAGTATGATTGATATACTAAATGTGAACACGAAGTGTGATAGATGCACTATGTGAACAAGTATGATTGATATACTAAATGTAAACACGAAGTGTGATAGATACACTTAGTGAACAGAATATGATTGATATACTAAATGCGAACACAAAGTGTGATAGATGCACTTAGCGAACAAGTGTGATGGATACACAAAAGGTGAACATGAAGTGTGATAGATGCACTCAGTGAACAGAGTATGATTGATATACTAAATGTGAACACGAACTGTGATAGATGCACTTAGTGAACAAGTGTGATGGATACACAAAAGGTGAACACGAAGTGTGATAGATGCACTTAGTGAACAAAGTATGATTGATATACTAAATGAATGAAGTGTGATTGATAAACGAAATGTGAACACGAAGTGTGATAGATGCACTTGGTGAACAGAGTATGATTGATATACTAAATGTGAACACGAAGTGTGATAGATGCACTATGTGAACAAGTATGATTGATATACTAAATGTAAACACGAAGTGTAATAGATGCACTTAGTGAAGAGAGTATGATTGATATACTAAATGTGAACAAAAGTGTGATAGATGCACTTAGCGAACAAGTGTGATGGATACACAAAAGGTGAACACGAAGTGTGATAGATGCACTCAGTGAACAGAGTATGATTGATATACTAAATGTGAACACGAAGTGTGATAGATGCACTTAGTGAACAAGTGTGATGGATACACTAAAGGTGAACACGAAGTGTGATAGATGCACTTAGTGAACAAGCGTGATGGATACACAAATGGTGAACACGAAGTGTGATAGATGCACTTAGTGAACAAAGTATGATTGATATACTAAATAAACGAAGTGTGATTGATACACTAAATGAATGAAGCGTGATTGATACACAAAACGAGAATGTATATGATAGATATACTAAAGTGAATATGTGCATGGTAGATACACAAAATGAGAATGTGTGTGATAGATACACAAAAGTGAATGAAGTGTGATTGATACACTAAGTGAAGGAAGTGAAATGCGATTGATACACAAAACGAGAATGTATATGATAGATATACTAAAGTGAATATGTGCATGGTAGATACACAAAATGAGAATGTGTGTGATAGATACACAAAAGTGAATGAAGTGTGATTGATACACTAAGTGAAGGAAGTGAAATGCGATTGATACACAAAACGAGAATGTATGTGATAGATACACAAAATGAAAGAAGTGTGATTGATACACTAAGTGAAGAGAGTGTGATTGATACACTAAATAAATGAAGTGTGATTGATACACTAACTGAATGAAGTAAGTGTGATAGATGCACAATGTGAGCAGAGTATGATTGATATACTAAAAATGAACACAAAGTGTGATAGATGCACTTAGTGAACAAGTGTGATGGATACACAAAAGGTGAACACGAAGTGTGATAGATGCACTTAGTGAACAAGTGTGATGGATACACAAAAGGTGAACACGCCCACTCAAGGGCACACCGACCACGACACTCAAGTGCCGAAGAGTACTCTTACTCTCCACAGCTGATCATATTCACAACTTTCCCTATTCTCCAACGGGGTGACAGACTAGGTTGGTTCGGTATCTAGAATTGAGGTGCATACACGCTATCTTAAACTATGAGGCTTCCATATAGATTTCAAGCCGAGGACACGCCTCTGGGTATTTAAACCAGACTTTAGTTTCGGAAATCCCAAACCTTTGCATTCTAGGCAACAGCCATTCAAACTCTAGTTTCCACCGTCGCAGTTGGTCTCCTAGGAACTCATTGCAAACATGGCCACAATGCCTCTGGCAGGGAATGGTACTCAGGGAGAGCACTTTTGATCGCCATTCTGGCTTGAAGCAGACTTGATCTTGAGCTTGAGGTAGAGGCACACTCGTACTTCAGAGCAATGGCAAGACCCGAAGAGGTACACACAGAATGTAGTCTCGGAACTTACTGAAGTTGAAACAAACTCAGATACCCAACATTTTCCCTTTTCTTTTGCTTTGTAGTTTGGAACCCATATAGCTTCAAATAGGTCCTGGTTTTATTGTTCTGACATGACCTGGGTTGAACCCTGTAGTTTTATGAAAGAACGAATCTTGTTTTGCACAGATGTGGAGAACGGCATGGCACTCGGAGCGCAAAACGATTTTATTTTAAAATTGATAAATGAGTTCTCGACCGGGTATTGAGCCTACGACTGAACATAGCGCACTACGACTCAATAACGGAAAACAAAAGGTAAACAACCTAAACACAAACACAGACACTCAAAAACGACTCAAGACAAGAATCGAGATAAAACAAAAAGACACGACACTCAGACGTGCACAGGGAGCCTGTTTCTCTGGGTATTGTTTCCCACCCTTTCTCATTTGTGATTCTCACATCACTCGGCCCTCAAGCTCTGTTTTTCTGAAAAAGTCCTTTCCTCACTTTTTCTCTCAGCACACATCTCTCTATTCTTCAATCTCTTTTTTTTTTCATCCCTCCCCCTTGTGGTTGATGGATAAACAAGAAATTGCGTGCTCTTGTCCCTAGCTTGCTGCTAGATTATTTTTGTTTCGCTCACAGCCAGTGAGTTCCTCCCACAAAGGGGTTGCACTGAGACTGGGTGTGTAGCAAATCTGCAACTGACATCGGTTGATGATGCTTTGCTGGGGAGTTTGGACGTGATCAGATCTGTCCAGACTATGGAGTGGAATATCTTGCCCCATTCCAGTTTGTGCTTCGCACTTGGCTTGATACCTCGCTGCTCGGAGGATATGAGAGCTTTCAACCCTTTTGTGGTCAGCTTCAGTGGTCCCCCTTTCTGGGAGGTAGGATGCCCTTCTTGGCAAGTATGGTGCCCTTTCTGGTAAATGCATTGGCAACGGGGAACAGACAGGAAGCCTGACTCAACTGTGCCCCTAGTTCATCATTTTGACCATTTTTTGTTTTTGGCTTTCTGTTAAAACAATTTTGACCAAAATGAGAGTTAGATTAACACGCTTGTTCAATTTTCTGATTCAAGATCATGTACGTCAGGCTATGAGCACTGAAAATTTTCCTTTTTTGGGTCCAAGAAAAAGGTCCAGTTTTGGAAAAATAGAATAGTTTTCGAGAGAAACTCAGTCAACCTTAGTAAAAATTCTCAAAAACTGTTTTTGCAAACGGCCACTGCTCAACGAGCATAGAACCCACTCTCGAGATACACAACCTCAGATTCGAAGGAAAATTGCCCCTTACTTGAAAGAAGCTGCATGGCAACGGAAAGTTGCCCCTTGTTTAAACGGCACTGCAGCCCACTGGACGGCAACGGAAAGTTGCTCCTAGTCTGAATACCGCCGCAGCATGTGGCAACCAGTCCTTACAATGACAATTACAACCAAATTCTCGGATACAGAGAAGACAAAGATGACCAGAACCATCACATGGACACAGTTGGATTGGAGTGTTTTACGGCTGGACTTCTGAATGAAGTTGCCTACGTATCCCAAAGATGGGAATCAAGCCTTACGTAGTTCGGGGTAAGGTACACTCGTGTATTAAGCTCTCCTTTTGCGCTCTAACTTTTGCCAAGGCCGCCCTTCTGGGTTTTTAACCTTGCGAGCTATGTTTTTCTTTTCTTTTCAATTCTTTCTTTTTATTTCTTCATTTTTCTTCTTTTCTTTTCTTCATTCTTTGCATTTTTCTTTTTTCTTTTTCTTGCTCTAATTTTTGCCTGGGTCGCCCTTCCGGGTTTTCGGCCCAACGAGCCTCTCAAGGGTAAAAGTGTAGCTTTGTCCATGTCAAATGGTTCTGAGATCTCGAATCCATCTGAATCCAGGGAAGTAACTGTTGTTCGCTGACGATGCAGGAGTCCATTCCATGGGGGCTGAATTTACCCCTAGTGTTGTGGGTAGGAACTCAGTTATCCTTCAGCAATACTTTTTTCTTTCCTCCCTTCTGGGATTTGGCATTCTTGCCGATCTTCATCTTTGACTCTTCGAGCACATCTGACATTTTGCCCCTAGTTCGAGGGGTGCTCCTGATCTAACTTCACAAGCTTCTTGATCTGACTTTTCTTGCCCCTAGTTCGCGGCTGCTTCAAATCTGGCCACACAGGCCTCACATCATGATTAGCCTTAGAACATTCTGAATCCAAGTTCAAGGTTTTGAAATTAAGAGGGGTCGCGTCTCGAGGCTGAGAGTGATCCTAAGCTGCACAATCTCAAGAGCAATTCCACAAAGGTCTTCGCAGGACCGCGCAAAATATTTTTTGAAATCTTTTAAGAAAGCGGCTAGTCGCTCGCGCTGAAGACAATGTAGAACCAATCTGGATCAAGCCAGGATCCTTCTCAGTACTCACATTAACAAGCATGATCTCATTCGTTAAGGGCTTAGCATGCCTCTCTTTCTCTCAATTGATCAAATTTCTGCAAAACCCGAGGAATTTCTTCCCCATTGTTTTCACCGCAGTGTTAGAAAAAGTTTTGAAAAGCTTAGGTCAATACAATGATTTCAAGGCACAGAAGAGCAGGCGAAAAGTACTGCTGTTTTATTCAAACTTTCTGGCATAACTGGCGCAAGGCAGAAGCAAACACAAGAGTGTGAAAATCACTGCTGTTTCATTCAAATCTGTTGGCACAACTGGCTCCCCGGCAGAAACAGACTCAAAAGAAAACAATAGGACAAACACAAAACAAAATAGTGATATCCGAAGTAACACCCCTAGAATCACCTGACTCTAGCAAAACAGGACTGACTCAATACAACAAGATAGACCCTTAATCAGAAAGACCAACTCAAAACAAAGAGACAGACTCAAAACAAAACCACAGAACTGACTCAACAACCAAGTCAGAAGCTACAAAAATCAGTATTCACAAATGCTCAAAATAGTGCGTGCCACACGCCACATCTGGAGTAAACTGAGTGCTGCCCGCAGGTGGTTCATCCCTTGATCACATCACATTATCCCCCACAAGTTCACTGATCAAGTGCCGATAGACTTTGCTGAGCTGATGCGGCGATGACCTTGTTATCAAACAGATCTTGTACATCGTGGCAAAGACGAAAGCAACTATCAGTGTCATGACTGGTTTGTTGATGGTAGGCACAATATTTAGTCTGGTCATGCTTTGCAGGGATAGGATCGGGTAGGGGCCGTTGTTCCAACGGTTTCAAATGTCCTTTCCGAAATAAGACCTCTAGAGCCTTTGACAAAGGCATATGGAGTGGGGTAAAAACCCTCTTGACTCGAAGTGGATATTTGGTTTCTTGTGAGCTAATTCCGGACGCACCGGTGAATGGGGTAGTTGTTTTTGATGCAGAGGTGGTAACCATGCCCACTTCAGAAGATCTTGCAGTTGCATCACCACTGGTGGTCGCATTTGAACTGCGGGAAAATGCCCTCCTGGGCTGCTCTTTCTCCTGGTCAAGGAGGCCCTGCTTCATAGCGTCCTTGATTTGTACTCCCATCTCACGTAAGTCTGAAAAGGTAGGGAAGGGGAGAACGATCATTTTCTGCATAAGCTTGGGCTGGAGATTGCGCACAATCATCCGAATTTGATCTTTGTCTGTGGGCCTAAGGGTCATCATTGAGGCCTTGGCCCTCCAGCGGGTTACGAAATCAAAAAAACTCTCCATAGGCTCTTGCCTTGTTGTCTCAAGATCACGGGTTGTGACCTCGATTTGCGTGTTATAGGAGTACTGTGCAACGAAGGCCTCAGCCATCTCATCCCAATTCCGTTTGACATCGTCTTGTAATTTTGCATACCAGAGAGCGGCCACACCTGACAGGGTCCGGCCGAACAATGAAAGCTTCTGCGGTCTGGTGAGGCCCATCGGCCGTAGTATATCTGAGAACAACCGGAGATGCACCAGGGGATCCCCAGATTCGTCAAAGCGGTCGATATGTGTCATTTTAAAACGGTCTGGCAGCGTTACGACCGTATCGGTATATTCATCCTCAATGTCCGGGATGGACTTGACGCTCTGAGATTTCTTGAACAGTTTTTCAAGCTTGCTTACTTTTAGTGTTGTTGGGCCCACCTCAGACTCAAAGGGAGAATCCGGCAGGTTGGTGGGTGTTTTGGATAATTGGGGTAGGATTGGGGGCGGAGCCGGCCCTATCGGAATATCCGTACCTTCCTGGACATTTGGTGTCTCCCCAGGTGCTGGAGCTCCTGGTGGGGGAGGAGCCTGATGCGAAGCAGATGCTCCGTTTTGCTGTTGCAGTCTGGTGATTAGCTCAGCCTGCTGGGCCATGATTGCAGTCTGCTGTTTGGCAAATTCCGTCTGGTGGACAACATCTTGCTGCATGAGTTTTATACTTTCTTGGAGTTGACGCATCATTTCCTCCATCCCTGCCATGTTCTGCTGTTCCAGCTGACTGACTGGACTGACTGGTATATTTATCTCTATGATAAAAACTGAGGCCTCAGCCTGACTGTTCACTGGTGGGATGAATAAGGGCCACTGATCTGGTAATCGCTGAACCGGTGATCTGTGCCTAACTGGCTCCTTTTACCCTGCCTCTGGCGGAGGAACACTGATTTGCCCTTGAATTGAATCTCTGACCTGACAAAGTCTATCAGCACAAGTCCGATGAACCTCGAGGGATATCAGAGCCTTCTGAAGCTATGGTTCCAAGAATACCTAGCAAAAGAGAAAACATGCAGCATCTCAGCGTGATTTCACCTGAACAGATATGAGCATAGTTGAATGAGTGTGCTGTTTACTGAATTATGTCCAAAATTCTACCGGTGAACTGATACCCTCAGGTAAAACTGATTCCCAGATACTGATGCCCGTAGGCCTAATACCCAGACTTGCAAATTGTTACATGCATTCCTGTAGGGACACACCCTAAAAGCACATAGTAAGCAAGTGAGAGCCAAAACACCCCTATGGAGGGGTAGGGTTTCCCTGTCCTATTTTGTCAGGAGCTAGGGTTTCACTACGCACGCAGCGGTTTCAAACAACCTATGATCGGGTAAGCAACATGTCCTAATTTGGTATGGTCACTATGGATTCCGATATGCACTAGGTCGAATGGTCAGAAAGGGTGCCCCGGTAAAATCGGGGTTTGTGTTTCCGTCGTGGCAGAGCCCGTAACCGGTCAGCCTTATGGCACGCTTTTCGAAGTGAGCCTCCGGTAAACCGTTCAGGAATAGCATACGGCAAACACGGTGTCCTAGGCGCACCAATGCACATGCAATGCAAAGAAACACATAAGTGTAGTCAAAACACGATATTATGAGTTTGAGTCAAGTTCTCTAACTCCCCAGCAGAGTCGCCAGAAACTATAGACGTCCTTGAACGTCCCGGGAGGATGAATCCCGTTTCGTTCATTTTGGGCTCACTACAGTTCGGACTCAAATGTCACGGTCCTGTATCTAATCTCGCAGAGTGTAATGCAAGACCGATGGATCATTAAAGAGTCCAAATCCGGCAAATCGTTTTTGAAAATAGATTTTTTTGAAAGAAGTGCCAAACATGGACTGCTTTGCCAGATACAGAGTTGTC
>NW_021024991.1:371458-414710 GCF_004153795.1 Camellia sinensis | reverse complement strand
GACCGGGAATTGAGACACGTTCCGTCACTCGGAGTACGAAACGTCCCTCGTTTCCCGTGCTTGGGCTAACTCCTATCCCAAACACAATGCAAATGAGATGGCATACACAATACGACTAACATACAGCCTAGCATATGCAATGATGTGAAATGGCATACACAATGTTCGATGTAACATGGCATACACAATGCTCTAACATGCAACCTACCATACGCAATGCTATGAAACGAAATGGTATACACAATGCATGATGGACTTACACCAACATGAGTGGACCTCAGCCACACTCACATCAGTGGCCATAAGATGAAAATGAGATGACCGAAATGCGTGCACACATGCACGCAAACCGAGGACCGAACCTAAGGTATCAAATGCCACTCTACCAAAACATGGCAAGGATGAAGCATGGCATTCAAACATGTAATTTTCAGCACTGAAACATAATGCTAAATGGTCCCGAAACAAGGACATATGGCACCCGATGCATGGAATAAGCCCCGAAACTCAAAACTAGTCCAATGCATTGAACCACAAGTATACAAAGGAAGCATTATTTGATCATGAAGTCTAAAGACAGAGCCAAGGCAGTCCTAAAACATGTACATTTCCAGTTTAAAGCATGGCCAAAAGTTGCTAACATGATGGCCTAAAATAGCATGTAACATTGGCTAGTAAGCATGGTTTACATGGCATGTATATGAAGCAAAAGGGAACTCATCAAACCAGCCAAAAACAGTGAATAAAACATGCCAAAATATGCCCAAATAATCACTGAAATACAGCCAATGCATGCAAAAATGAGGGGCTTCTTTGGAAGGCCATTCAAGGGGTTGTTAAGCACATATAAGATAGACACTTAGCATGGCAAAACCAACTCTGGAAATGGATTATGAAAGCCCTAAAACTCACAAAATTGGCCCTGAAATCAGTCAAGAAAGCATACGATGAAAGGCCCCCTCAAAAGGCCTTGAATGGAATTGTTCTACACATGCATTGTAGACATAAAATATGATCAAAAGGGGCCGGAAAAACCTAAGGTAGACCTTAAAACCCACAAAATTGGACCCAAAAAGTGACTTCAATGCATGAAAAATTGGGTCCCTTTGGAAGGCCCAAAAGATCCCCAAACAAGACAAGGAGAGAGGGGGTCACCCCCCTCTAATTTTGGCCCTCAAAAATATATCCAAGCCACTAAAAATCCACTGGATTTCATTAGCTAAGGGGCCAAACCATGGCCAATGCAAGTGCTCTAATGCATAGCCTTAATCATGAAGAGACGAAGCATGCATAGGGGGAAGATGACCCCAAACAGAAATAAGACCTTAATGAAACTTGAAGAGGAACTCAAAACAAGACTTTTTCCAGTTTATAACAAATCTCAAAAATGTTCACAAGTAAGGCTAAAGTATTGATGCAAAAATAGCCCTAAAAGAGAGATTGAACAAACAAGGAAGTAGATGACCTCAAATAGTAAAGTGCCCTTAAACAAAGTTGAATAAGGGCTTAAAATAAGTCACTTTACAGTTTATATCAAATCTCAAAAGTGCTCACAAGTAGGCCCAAGATATGATGCAAAATAGGCCTACAAAGAGGGGTAAAGCATGCAAGGGTGTAGGAGGCCTCAAACAGAAAAGTTTTCTTAATCAAATATGAAGAAGAGCTCAAAATAAGACTATCTTCAGTTTACACCAAGGCTCGAAAATGCTTTTAAATGGAGCTAAGGTATAGGGCAAAAAAATGCAAAAAAGGGGGAAATGAGGACTTACCCTTGAAGAGCCGACCTCCAGCAGCTTTTGAACCAAGTTGATGAGCTTCCAACCTCTGCAAATGGCTTCCAAGGTGCTGGAATGGATGATGGAGGTGTGGTGCTAGGGGTTGTAGTGTAAATAGACCAAGAAAGTTAGGGTTTTGGAGCTTGGAATAGTAGCAATGGAGGTGGGAGGTTATGTGTCTTGGCCAAAAATGTCTAACCAGCTGATATGAAGAGGAGGACCTCTCTGACAGAGAAGAGCGGCCAAAGCTTCTCTTGGAAGCTTCAAAGATCCTCCATACGATGCACCAAATGGTCTCCAGCTGGCACAGCTGGATTACACTCAGAGAGAGGAAAAGCAATAAGCAGGCTGACCAGGGGTCAAAAGGTTCAAGCCCCAAAGCTGTTCGTCCATGCATCCCTTGAATTTAGCTTTCCAATGCCGCAAACCTTGCACTAAAATTCCTCTTGTGCAAAAAGTTATGCCAGTTTTGGTGAAGCCGCGCAGATTCGGTCCAAACGGACTTCAACCAACCATATCTCCCCCACCCGGACTTGTCCTTAGGAGATTCTTGAGTGAAAAATGAAGCCCCGGAAGTAAGATTTCCAACGGTGGTGGCCTCATATCTTAATTCCTCCTGTGCAAAGAGTTATGCCCGTTTCGGTGAAGCCGCGCAGATGTTTTCTCTCCTTCCCGGATTCATGCTGAACCACTTTTGACCAAAAAATCTGGTCGGCCATCTGATTTTCTGTTTTTCCATGTGGCTACATTGAAGCCCCAGAAGTTAGCTTTCCAATGGCGCCAACCTCGCATCAAAATTTCTCTTATGCAAAGAGTTATGCCTGTTTCGGTGAAGCCGCGCAGATTTGGTCCTACCCGGATTCATGCCGAACTTCTCCCAAACTAGTTTTCCTTTCTCTTCTCCTCTTTTCTTCAAATCCAAACCCCTAGACAAGGTGCTTTGAAATATTTTTCAAAGATTTCATCTCTCTTTCATTCATTTCCACTCTGTCCTTGCTCGGTTTACCGAAAAATGTAACATTTGACAAAATGCGAGCCTCGGAACATCGTAAAAACTTTATTTCAAAAACGTTTTGAAAGAAAGGGTTTTAATGCCTAAAATCTTTTGATCAAGATTGTTTTGGTCCGAAAAGGGGTATGAAGTTGAGATTTGACTCTCCTCTTGCCGAAGAAATCGACCATTTGCACTACACAACTTCCAAAACCATCAGTCGCGTCCAAGTCTTAAAGGTGGTGAAAAATGGGGTGTCTACACCATGTCAACAATCAAAGTTGCGAAAATCTTCATCTTATTCTGAATTTGAAAATAATTGTAAAATAGTTATTGAAATATAAAGATTTTTTATTTTTTATATTTATAAAAAAAGAATCAAACACTTAATTGTAAAATTCTTAAAATTACCTCAAACACCTCATTGTTAGTCTTGAATGCAATGCCCGGCAAATTGTGCAACCATATCGGGAACCCTCGATGAGATGTAAGCAAATAAATTAACATAAGTAATTTTATTAATTTTTATAAAATGTTATTATTATGTAAATTCAGATATTAGGAGAATTACCCATAGTTCCATTCTACACATACACACTACTAGAAAAGAGACTTTTTGCATCTATTTTTTACGACCGACTATTTAACCATCACAAAAAAATAACATTTGCAATGCCCTAGCCCTCACTTTCACAAATAAATGAATCCTAATTTATTATTCCTATTTCTTTTATTTATGTTCTTTTTTTCTTGTATAGCAACTAGGGATAACCCGTGCCTGAAGTCACAGTCAATAATTTTTTCGATACCACACGTGCTACGAAATTCAATTAATAAATCAATTTAAAATAATATATCACTTCAGCTTAATACTTCACAAATAAGAAGTTGAAATTGTTGCTACACAGTAAACTGGCAAAAACATTTAGCGTAATCATCCTATGTAACTAAAAAATAATAATTAATCATCCAATGTTTCTAATACGGATCAGGAACCTGCAACAAAAGCACTCGCTTAAATTTGCTTTAAAAACCCAATAGTTATGAGGAATCAACAAAATGATAAATCAACAAAATGATTCTTCAAAAGCAACTCTAATTTAATAACAAAATGAACTCAAATGATTCTTCAAAATAATAAAAATGATTAAGAACAATAAAAAATGCATGAATAGCTTAATATAATATTTTTGAATCAAATGATTTCATGGTTTCAATTTGAACAATACCAAAAAAATGCAGCAAAACCATGTTTAAGAGTGATAATTGCATGTTTCACAATTTTTTGCAATGGGACTAAAGGCTTGGTTTGATTTGGTTTGGCTTGGTTTGGACATTGTTATAGCAACAAATAATCTTCTTTCAATTTGTTTTGTAATTAATCCCCTTCTTTCAGCACAAGATTCATGTACTTCTCTAATAGTTCTGAATATACCAGTGGTAAGCATAATTCTAACCTCATCATTGGCTGAAACACATATGAAGAATAGCATTGAGCAAAGATTCTAAACATGAATGTAAGAGAGAAGTTTACACAGGTTTTACACAGTCAAACCTAACAATAAAATGATAACTCTTGTATAGAAGTCTTCCTAGTTTAACCGGGGAGCAAATTTCAACAGTGGCTAAAATATGAATTAGACAAACCTCTCCAAACACTTTGATCTAGATAATGTGCCTGTTTGGTGCAGCTTAAAAGCTGCTTATTTCAGCTTAATTTAAGCTATTTTGATGTGTTTGGTTTAGCTTAACAATGCAGCTTATAGCTTTTTGTAGGTCAGAAATCAGCTTATTCTTTGAGTGGGGCAGGAGATGCTTAATTTATAAGTCAGAAATCAACTTATATTCATAGTTATAAGCTATCAGCTGTTAAGGCATAAGCTATAAGCACTTTCCCACAGCTCTACCAAACAGGGCCAATGAATTACTACAATGAAGCAAACATAGAACACGCATTGATAAACTCGCCATTTTTCCAGTTATCTAAGCTCTGTAAATAGATCAAATAATAAAAAATAAAATTAAAAAACCCTAAAAAAACACAAACTATTCATTGCAAAATTCACGAAAAAATCAAAAATTTGTGTCATCACTACTACTATATAAGTCCAAAACACAAAATCTTTAATCTTTGAAAGACATGATGAGGCCACAATTTTATATTCCCAACAATGCATGAAGCAACACATGACAAATAAATTAAGGAAAAAAAAAAAAAAACAGAGATGATATGAAACACATAGTTTGTATTGGCCACAACAGACACTAAAACTAATTTGGAAGGAAAAAGTGAATCTGAACAATAATCCCGCAAGCAAAAATCAGTTTTTTACTTTGATATAAAGGACCAATCATCACTTCACAAATAAAATCAAATGTTGCACATAGAAACAAAATGAAGATTCCATCTAAGTTTGAATGAGACATGAGAAATTGCCTTTTTAATCATAAAGACTTGAAAACAATATTTAAGTGATAGCTATCATAAAAAAGAATCTCATGGATAACTAAATTAGTGCATCAAATCTTTAGTTAGTGTATGGATATTACTCAGTACAACTATATCAAATCATTCTCCCATTTTTTCTAATTTATTGTATTTTGTCTTCTACAAAACAAATTGCCTCCCTAAACATTTAGAGTTTTCAAGTGCTTTATGTGGTTCAGACCATCCCCAAACCCATCCAGAGAATAAAAAAATTACCAAGATAAAATGTGGGAAAGTGAACGACAACATAGCTAAAACCAGTTAATAAAGATATTTAATCTTCTGACCGTACACCTAAACTGAGACTTGAAGCAGCAAAGGAGCTATACATAACCATAAAGAAAAGGACAATTAAAATACAACTACATTATGTACAAAGCACAATCCCAAAGATAGAAACCCTCAATGAAATTCACAAAAAATTTCCATTATCGTCACTTGCAAAGAGGTTGTGTGTGTGTGTGTATGAGAGAGAGAGAGAGAGAGAGAGAGAGAGAGAGAGAGAGAGAGAGATAGTAAACTAAGTAGAGCTCTTTCCGTTCTTCAAATTATGTTGTAAAGAAACTAACTTTTAAGGTAATCCCACTTACATCAAAACCAATAGAGCTCTTCTCCTCGTTCAAGTCTAGGAATTCAAACTAACTTTTTAAGGGGGAAAGAGATGTTTATGATAGATAGAGGTACTGGTAGGCGAGAACTAGAGGTCTAGCATCAACACAAATTTTGTTCAACTTATTCTTTTAACAGTTAGATGTTGATTAGGATTGATCTCAACCATTAAAAACAATTGTAAGACATTTTCAAAAACCTTTGTGGTTTATTATATAAATAAGTGGATTTTCATTTTTGTTTTGTGGCCTATCGAAATATTTAACCCACTTTGAAATCAACCATCAAAAGTATTCCTATGCAATTTTCAAAAACCCTTGTGGTTTGTTATATATAAGTAAGTAGATTTTCATTTTTGTTTTGTGGCCTGTTGAAATATTTAACCCACTTTGAAATCAACCATCAAAAGTATTCCTACGCAATAACAACCTTTATCGCATCAACGAAGAAGCCATCCTAAAGGGCTTTGGATCAAGAGCTGGTGGGAAGGGGAAGAGTATGCAAATGTGAGAGAGTGAAAGGGGTTTGTATATGTATGTATATACAACTATTTATAACAATTGCAAAAACTAAAGTCATCAAACACAAATAAAAAGTTCAATTTCAGGTTCTAACCACATTAAATCTTAGCTCTTAAACATGATTTCAGAAGTTCAACTTTTAGCCTCTAAACACTTAATAAAACATTTAGAAAAATTGATTCAACAAATATAATTAATTTCCAGCCAATACAAAAATTTATGAACATAAAATTTAGCATGTAGCATAAATATTAACTATCCAATTCATATTGATATTTTTGCCAACGTACATTTGTAATCATTTTAACTTATATCTCCTCTTTTAAACTAAATCAAATCCATTAATTCAATTGCAAACCATTTCCCGCTACGTATCCTCCATATCTTTCCCTCACTGTTCTATTAATTTGTTTGCACTTTTTTTCTCCCTATACTTCCATTTCCCGTCATCGCATAACCTCATTGCGCAACCATACACCCTCTTTCCGCTTTTTGCTTAAGTTCTCTCTCACCCATGACATACCAATGCCATGAAAAGGCATTTTCAAAAGTAGACCAACTAATATACTTCAAACAAAAGTAGCTCTTTGAATTGACGCTTAAGGTGTTTAAATTTGGATTGAAGTTTTTTCATAGTCATGCTCAATATGATTTTAAGATGTTTATATTATCCAAAATAATGCACGCAAGAAAAAAGCTCAATGTAGTTTCGTTATCATGAAAGAGTAAAATATGAACAATTTATCAAATAAAATAGTGCTCAAGATGTAAAAAATGTGTTTATGTGATAAAACATAACAATTGCTCCAATTATAGACTGAGTATCAAACAGAGAAGCTGCATTTTGAAAGAAAAAAATAACATGAAGATGAGGTTTCTTCGTGCCTTATGCTAGTGACCATAGAAATTGAATGTCAACTGCTAACTAAATTGATCTAGACGTAAATCGTATTGCACAACCACCACCCTCACTGTATTCCCCTCCGAGAATATCATTTTAAATTTAGATAGGAATTTAAAAAGGAAAAAGAAAAGATGAGGAAAATATAAAGCTATTATGATTCAAACATAACCTTACATACATAAGCAAAAATTATTTTTGTTGACGAAATGGTACCAATATATGTTTTATAGAGGGGCCAATTTGAGAGAGAGAATAGACAAATGCATGCTCTTTACAACTATCAATTAGTAAGTGTGTGAGTGATTTTCTGACCACACTGCCCGCCTTGTAATCAGTTGGAAAAGCACTGGCAGAATAGATGGCCTCTAGCTAACCTACAACAGAAAGAGAAGTCTCCGGCGGTGGTTCAACCACCCGGGGGCACTCCGACGATCAAGTCAGTATATCTCTCAAAGATAATCAATTATTCAACTCACAAGCTTGAGTATCAAGAGCATATCTTAGACCCACGGGGGTGCCTCTCTTTTATAGCCAACTCAATTGATCCCACTAGAAGCCTGACTTCTATGGACTCCCATTCAGTGCTTACTTTGAATTTCTCAAGAGATAAAGATAAACTCCCTAAGAGCTTTATTCTTATCTTAGCTAAGTCTCCTCTTTACTCTAGGACTCCTGTCCCTTATCTTTTATCCATTTATCTCGGATTCCGATATCTTCGGAGATAACCTCGACCTTGCCGAGACAACCTCGGCGTCACAACCTGGACACGTGGCACCTCGGCTGACACGTCGGCGTCATCTTGCCACGTGTTGGTATTCAGAAAATACATCCCCACAACTGCCCCCTAGGTTCTATTACCTTGGCATTCTGAGGTGATGGAACCTATATCTGTATTTTCTTCCAGTAAATCGGTTTAAAGTTTGATAGCCGAGATCATCCATTTCTGGCCGACATGCTTTTCCTAAAAAATTAAGATTTTTAAGGATCTTCTCACGCGCATGAGCTGTCATGCACTTTAACTCAACCGTTTTACTCACGCGTTTCTTTCTTACTGGCTCGTGTCTGTGACGCGCCCATAAGTCATCTCTTTCTCACATGCACCGTCTGACGTATGCGTTCTTTTAGGCGTATTGATTACTTTTTTGCCGCCCTTTTCATTTTTTGACAAAATCTTTCCCCCTTTCTTTCGACTCTTCACTTTTGCATTTGAGTTCTCTTGTTTTTTCTCTCTCTAAAACTCCTTTGAAATCTGCCATCGCTCAAGCTTCCCAAGCTCTGTAACTTTCTCCGTTCACCTCTTCCGGCGTGATTTCCTCCGGTCTTCTGCTCCTGCAACGGTCGTAGGACATCGGCAAATCCCTTTCCGGTCTCCCTTTTTCTAGTAAGCTTCCGTTCCTTTTCCTTGTTAATTCTGTTAAGATTCTTCATTACTTGTGGCTTTTACTGCATCTATCAAAACTTTTAATTTTTGTGATTCATACACCTGAATGTGTCGACTTTGCTTTATATTTATGCCCTAAACACATGTACTGTTCATAGTTCTTCTTGCACACCTTACCACTATTCTTGGCCTTCAACCCTTTGTATTTTTCATGTTCTTGATAGTCCATCTCTGTTCTTGACTCTGAAACTTTGTATTTGTTTTCTGTTTTTTTTTTTTATGTCATTTCCAAATCTGTGCCTTTGATCTTCATCTTCATAGCTTTAGGTTTGGGATTTGTTTGTAGAACCTACGATTTAGGGCAAAATTGAAACATTCCCTACAAATTTCTGTACCAGCCCAAACCTAGGTTTTTGCCGAGGTCCCATCTATGAGAAACATCTTTCTGAATTTCAACCCTTCTAATTCAAGCTGATATCATGGGTATGTGGAGACATAGGGTAGATACCCCGACCAAACTTGAGTACTTTAGGTAGGAGTTCTCCATTCCTACCGATGTCCATCTGAGACTGACTGGTGATAATGACTCCATCATGCCTACAGAAAATGCCATGCCCCTTCCCATTGTAGGTTTTACTGAGTGTGGACTCCGGCTCCCACTCAACATCCTTTTTTGCGAGATCCTTCATTATTATAAGTTGAACCCCATGCAACTGGCAATCAACTCTTATCGAGTGATTTTTGGTATTATTGCCTTAGCTAGACAAGAAAACGTTAGGATCACCTTAGCCGATATACGGTATTGTTACACCATGTGTGCCCTGAACTTGAAAGAAAAAGGCTTCATTTATTATCTTAAGCCGAGGTCTATAGAATTCAAAATCGTAGCCGACCTCCCAGACTCCAACAAGGGGGCTGGAGATGACTATCTTATTACCTCGGGAAATTGGGAGTTTGCTTCAGATGAGGACATCCATCTCTACCCTCTTCCCCGATCAGTTTTAGAGGGCAAGGGTAAGAGCCCAGCATTTAGCTTTGCCTATTTTCTTTCAAAGTCTTAAATATTCTGTCTGTTTCTAACGTCTGTTCTTTTTGCAGCTGTTCGTCAGCCACCAAAAAATTTTCGCCGATCCTTTGTCCCCAGCAAAGACTTGAAGAGACTTCTGGATTTGCCAATCAAGAAGCGAAAGGCACCCCTGCTTCTCAACTTTATCCCAACATACAGATCAGCTCTCCCCGACATCCCCAGGAAAAAGAAGAAGAAGAGCTCATCTCCTTCCTCTACTACAACTCTTCCAGTTGCTTTATCATCGCGAACAGACCAAGGATCAACCTCTGATCTAGCAGAACAACCATCGACCTCGGCTCCATACCTCATTCCACCATCCCAAAGAAAACGTCGCCGACATCTTGTTCTTACATCCGAGATGGGTCGCGCAAAGCCAGTTGCTAAAGACCTCCTAGCCGACATTCCATCATCCATTGATGAACAACCAATACAAATCCAACCTCCAGAAAAACCAAAAATAATAAAGAAAGCTCAACTGAAGGCGAAAGTGGCCCAGGTTGAGACTGAGGATACTTTACCAGGCTCACAACTGGCTCCAAGTCAGAGAACTGCCTCTGTCCCTTTGAAGAGGTCTGCCGAAGTACCTCCTTTTGAATCTTCCAAATCAAAAAAGCCGAGGTCATCTGCAACGACTTCGGGGTCAAAGAAACCAGCTGTCCCCTGGGCCCCCGAGATCACCCTAGAGGATAAGCCTGTAATAGCAAGTGACAGTGCCGACGATATTAATGTCGGCGTTGCACTCAGTACCATCTTACTTCTCCCAGGAGACTTGGAGCGGAACGCCAAGTACAGCGAGTATGAAAATTATGCCTTGATGTTACAGCACTCTGTTCAGGTAAATGTCTTCTTTCTGGAAAATTTTTCTTTCTCTTTATTTCACACTTTGAATATCTTTTAATATCTTCGTTCTCTTTCAGGCCATCCAGCACGCCCATTCATTCTCAATGCAGTCTTTTGAGAATCGGCAAAAGCTGGCCGATATGAAAGAGAGTTCTCTTCTATTCAAAAGGTCAATAAAGGCCTTGAATCAAAAATGAAAAAGCTGGAGGATCAAGCCAAAGCTGCAATTAAAGCCCAGAATAATGCCGAAGAGAAAGCTGAGGCTGCTGAAGCTATCAGAAAGGTGGCTGAATCTCAAAGGAGAGAAGCCGAGGAAAAGATGGCTCAAGCTGATAAAGAGCTTCAGGAGGCCCTGGCCACCAAAGAAGCTGAAATCAGAGACGCCGATGAAAAGGCATATTCACAGGGTATGGCTGACGTCACTGAGGCCTAGGAAAAACAAGTGAAGGAGGCATGCAACAAGGGTTTTACCCTTGGTTGGATGTCCCTTCTTAAAAAACTTAATATTCCTGATGACTCTCCACTGCGAAAGGCTGATGCCATTCCCTTGCCATTTCCTCTTGCCCCAACTCCAAGTGAAGATATAGGCGAATCTGATGCTGAGGATGAGGCCGAGGAGGAAGATGACGAGGCTTTGATAAGAAAATCAAAAGATGCTGATGGGGCCAAGTCCCCTCCTCAGAATGAGCAAGTCCTAGACTTGACTTAGGATGAGGAAGGTGATGAGGTTATCCATGAAGCTGTTCCCGACATCACACCAGTCGACATTCCTTCTGAGGTCAAGACTGTTGAAGAAACTCTTCAAGAAATTGACGCCGAGATAGAGGCAGAGAAAGAGGCCGAGGTGGTGTCTGATCTTCACACTCAATCAGCTGTTGGGGAGGAGTCTTAGCTGTTTATGTTTTCTTTGTATTTTCTTATTTCTTAATCTTAGGGAACAATGTATGTTCTTCGTATGGCCGATGTACCCCCCTTTTTACGTTGAATGTTAATACAACTTTTTCTCTTTTATTGAATGCTTGTACTCCTATCTTCTCTTCCTTGTCTTCATATGATTCTATACTTTGAATATTCTGCATTTATGTAATCATTCTTCTTTGTACAATCTTCTCGGGGTAACATACCTCGAGTATGCCACTTGATAATTTACCTCGGCAAATACTTGTCCTGTAAATCACTTTATAAGTTTCAACAAGGATAAACATGTAAAGGTTTAATTCTTGTAAACTTTTCTCAAGTTATAACAAGTGCTAAGCAATATATTGGCTTAATTTTAACTTGTAAATTGCTACAAATTTCAACAAGTGAAGATAAACAATTATCTCGGCTTAACTTCAACTTGTAAATTGCTACAAATTTCAACAAGTGAAGATAAACAATTATCTCGGCTTAACTCTAACTTGTAAATTGCTACAAATTTCAACAAGTGTTAAGCATTACTTTAGTTCAACTTCAACTTGTGAATTGCTACAAATTTCAACAAGTGAAGATAAACAATTATTTCGGCTTAACTTCAACTTGTAAATTGCTACAAATTTCAATAAGTGAAGATAAACAATTATCTCGGCTTAACTTCAACTTGTAAATTACTACAAATTTCAACAAGCGTTAAGCATTACTTTAGTTCAACTTAAACTTGTAAATTGCTACAAATTTCAACAAGTGAAGATAAACAATTATCTCGGCTTAACTTCAACTTGTAAATTGCTACAAATTTCAACAAGTGAAGATAAACAATTATCTCGGCTTAACTTCAACTTGTAAATTGCTACAAATTTCAACAAGCGTTAAGCATTATTTCTTCAACTTGTAAATTGCTACAAATTTCAACAAGTGAAGATAAACAATTATATCGGCTTAACTTCAACTTGTAAATTGCTACAAATTTCAACAAGTATTAAGCATTATTGTCTTCTCTCTGCCCCCAATGTGAACTTGAGTTCTACTTGGGTTCTCATTATTCATAAACAATCATTATGTATCTTTTATCAATTCACAAGTCTTGGAAAATTCTGCTAAGATTTTATTGATGATGTTTGGCAAAAAAAGTAACAAGGAACATCTAATGATAGAAAAATTTCAAATTACAAGTGTTCCAAGGTCTTGGCAATGCTTTGCCCTCATTATCTTCAAGTCGGTATGCTCCATTGCCCAATATCGAAGTAATTCTGTAGGGACCTTCCCAGTTTGGGCCAAGCTTGCCCTCTCTTGGATGCTTCTTGCTGCCAACAACTTTTCTCAGGACTAGGTCGCCGACCTGAAAATCCCTTGGATTGACCTTCTTATTGTAAGCTCTAGCAAGTTGCTATTGGTATGCTGCGAGCTGAATTGCAGCTTTCTCCTTTCTTTCTTCTAAGAGATCAAAATCTTGGGTTAGAAGTATATCATTTGTGCCATTCTCTACTCCTTGGGTTCTGATCCCTGGGATACCGATCTCCAGTGGGATGACTCCTTCTGTGCCGTAAGCCATGGCAAAGGGGGTTTCCCCTGTTGATCTTCTTGGCGTAGTCCGATATGCCCAGAGTACATTGGGCAATTCGTCTACCCATTTTCCTTTTGCTGCCTGTAACCTTGTTTTTATCCCATCCAAAATTACTTTGTTGGATGCTTCTGCTTGCCCATTGCTTTGGGGAAAACTTGGTGTTGAAAAGTAATTCGTTATCTTGAATTTCCCACAAAAGTTCTTGATGAGTTTGCTGTCAAACTGCGTTCCGTTGTCGGCAACTATTGCTCTTGGAATGCCAAATCTGGTGATGATGTTTTTCCATATGAAATTCTTGACGTCTATATCTCGGATTTTGGCAAGAGGTTCTGCTTCTATCCACTTTGTGAAGTAATCTGTTGCTACCAGTAAGTACTTCTTTTGCCCAGTTGCTTGGGGCAACTGTCCAATGAGATCCATGCCCCATTGGACAAATGGCCATGGACTGGATATAGGGTTCAGGTCAGCAGCTGGCTGATGAATCAAAGGTGCAAACCTTTGGCATTGTTCACACTTCTTCACGTAGGCTTCTGCATCTTTTTGCATGTAGGGCCACCAATACCCCTGGTTAATGGCCCTATGAGCTAGCGATCTGCCCCCAGCGTGGCTTCCACAAATCCCTTCATGAATTTCGTATAGAAAATCTTTAACCTGCAAAGGGTGTACGCACTTCAAAAGGGGTCCTGTGAAGGACCTTCTGTAAAGATGTCCATCCGCTGTCAGACTGAATCTTGCCGACTTCAATCTGATCTTGTGTGCCTCTTTGTGGTCTTCTGGCAGCTTTTCCTCCTTCAGGAATGCAACAATTGCATCCATCCAGCTTGGACCCAAGTCTACACACATTGCTTCTTGCTCTGTGATCGGCTGTTCTATGCTCGGGCTTGACAGATAATCAATCATTATTGTTCTTGTTTTTCCAGTTTGCATTGAGCTTGCCAAGTTGGCCAATGCGTCGGCGTGGTTGTTATCATCTGGGCTGACCTGAATAAGTCGGCAGTTGCGAAACAAGGCTGCCAGCCTGATGACTTCCTTTGCGTATGCCGACATCCTCTCATCTCGGGCTGCAAACTCTCATGTTGTTTGATTTACTATAAGTTGTGAATCACAAAAAATTATTACCTCATCTGCTTCTGCTGCCACTGCTAGCTTCAGTCCTGCAATCAGTGCTTCGTATTTTGCCTTATTGTTTGAGGCCTTGAACCCCAATCGAATAGACTATTCCAATATCTCCCCATCAGGAGATATTAACACTACTCCTGCCCCCGCTCCCTGCCGGTTTGAACTCCCATCGACAAACAGGTGAAAGGAGTCGCCGATGTAAATGCTGCAGGGTCTCAGTTTCCCTTTTCCTTGTTCTTTTGTCTTTGGCTGGGCTTCTCTTTGTTTGCTTGGACATCGTTCATCTCGGCTCAACGGAGCTTGATGTTCGATGGATTCCGGTGTGAATTCTGCCACGAAGTCGGCCAAAACTTGGCCCTTAATTGCTGTTCTCGGCCTGAACTCTAGGTCGTATTGTCCCAAGGCCACTGCCCATCTTGCTATTCTTCCAGCTAAGTCTCCTTGTTATAACAAGGACTTCAGCGGGTGCTCTGTTAGCTCTATAATCTGGTATGCTTGAAAGTAATGGTTCAGTTTCTGTGAAGCCATTACTAAGGCCAGGATTAATTTCTCTAGTGGGAGGTACCTTGTTTCTGCGTCGGCCAAGGTTTTGCTTACATAGTAAACAACCTTTTGTTCCCCCTTTTCCTCTCGGATTAGAACTGCACTTACTGCGTGTTCTGAAACGGCTAAGTACAAAAACAGTTCTTCTCCAGGTTCAGGTGTTGAGAGGACTGGAGCCGTGGTCAGATACTTCTTTAGGTCGGCCAAGGCGGCCTCACATTCCTCAGTCCATAGGAAGTCTGTGGCCTTCTTTATCAGGTTGAAGAAAGATTTACATTTGTCTGAGCTTCGGCTTATGAACCTGTTTAGGGCTGCGGCCCTTCCAGTAAGCATCTGAACTTGTTTTGCCGACATCGGGCTTTTTAGCTCTAAGATGGCCTTGATTTGATCTGGGTTGGCCTTAATGCCCTTTCTTGTTACCAGGTACCCTAAAAATTTACCTGATCCAACTCCAAATGCGCACTTCGATGCGTTGAGTTGGAGCCGGTATGTTTTAAGTATATTAAAGACCTCTTTTAGGTGGGCAAGATGACCCCTTGGATCCTTGGTCTTCACGACCATGTCGTCAATGTAGACTTCCACTGTTTGGCCAATCAGATTTTTGAACATCTTGGTTACCAACCTTTGGTAAGTTGCTCCTGCGTTTTTCAGCCCAAAAGGCATTACCTTGTAACAATACAGTCCTTTCGGGGTGATAAACGTTGTCTTCTCTTCGTCTGGAGGGTACATGGCTATCTGGTGGTATCCTCTATAAGCATCCAGGAAGCTCATCTTTCCATGTCCAGATGTGGCGTCTACCAACTGGTCAATCTTGGGTAAAGGAAAACAGTCTTTGGGACAAGCTTTGTTCAGGCTTGTAAAATCTACGCAGACCCGCCATTTACCGTTCTTCTTCTTTACCACTACTATGTTGGATAGCCATGTCTGGTAATGAACTTCTCGGATGGCCCTGGCCTTCAGAAGTCTGTCCACTTCTTCTTCTACTGCTTCGACGTGCATTAACGTCGGTCTTCTGGCTCGTTGAATCACAGGTTTTGCCGACCTGTCGACATTCAGTCTATGGCAAGTGACCTCGGGGTCAATGCCAAGCATTTCGTAAGGTGTCCAGGCGAACACCTCAATGTTGGCTCTTAAAAAAGTCTCCAACTCTTTTTTCTCTTCTTCGGCTAAGCTTGAGCTGAGAAGAAAGAAGCGTTCTTCGTCGCCATCCTGGACGAGGATTTTCTTTAGCGCCTCTTCGCTCTTCTCAGCTGGTTCTTTGCCGACGTCTTCTAGGACTTCCACGTCCTCATCTTCAATTTCTGCCTCTTTTGGATCTCGAACGCTGCAAGTAGACTTCATTGCTGCCATGGAACAACTTTTTGCCTGCAGTTGATCTCCTCTAACTTCTTCAATCCCGTGCTCTGTTGGGAACCGCAGTAGTTGATGCAATGTTGATGGAACTGCCCCCATTGCATGCAACCATGGTCTTCCCAAGATGATGTTATACGGTGAAGGTGTGTCAATCACCATGAATTCTGTCCTGATCTTCTTAGTGCTAGCTTGTACTTCCAAGCTTGTTGCGCCCAGTGGCCACGTCGACATTCCATTGAAGCCGACCATCGGGTTATTGGATTGTTCCAAGTCGTCAGGATGAAGGCCCAGCTCCTTGTAACATCTAACATACATGATGTCACAAGAGCTGCCTTGATCAATCAAGATGCGTTTTACTTGGCACTCCCCAACCTGGAGGGATACTACCAAGGCATCATTATGTGGATGCTGGACCATCTCTAGGTCGGCTTCAGTAAATGCTATCGTCGGCCCCTGGCATTCTTCAGGCCGAGGTCTTTTGTGTCCGACCTGGTTTATGTGCTGTAGGTGTTTTACCCTCTGAGTCTCCCCTCGTATATTGTTTTCGTTCACCTTTGAGTGAATTACATTGACCACCCGTGGTCCTCCTAACTGTGGTTGCTGAGCTGGGGGAGGAGGAGCTGCTGGTGCTTGAGGCAATCTTGCCTGTTCTTCTCTAGTTCTGGCCTCATCAACAAGTTCCCTCAGATGTCCTTGCCTTACCAAGTCTTCTAAGCGTGCTTTTAGGGCTCTGCAGCCCTAAGTTGGATGCCCTTCTTCATTATGGTAAGCACAACGCCTACCGACGTTTCTTCCCATGAATTCCCCTGGTGTTCTTGTCGGTCCTCTATAGTATGGTTGGTTTTGAATTTGATCCAAGACTTTGTGGATCGGGACTCGGAATATAGTCGTTACTGCTTGTTTCGCCTTCAAGTCTGTTTCTTGTTTGGTCGGTTTGTTGTTACCTCGGCTTCGCTTCGGTGAGTCGTTTCCTTTCTTCTGCTTTGATTCTTTATTTCCCGACGTATCCTCTTCGGCTCTGGCGTACTTCTCTATTCTTGCCATGAGTTCTTCCATGCTTTTTGGCAATGTCTTTGCCAAAGATTTCCGTAATGGGCAGTCATCTTTCAGGTCGTTCTTGAAGGACACAACCGCCACCTCTTGGTTGCAATCAGGTATTCGATTGAACACCTCATAGTACCTTTTTGTGTAGGCCCTAAGGCCTTCATCCTTGGTGATCTTTAAAGCCATTAGTGCGTCGACCCTCAAGGGCTGAAGTTTATTCGTCACAAACCTGGCCACAAATATCTCGGCCAAGCCTTCCCAAGTCTTTACACTTCCCTTTGGTAGCTTGTGGAACCAATCTGATGCAATTTCCCCAAAGGACAAGGGGAATACTTTGCAGAGCAACGGCTCGTTCTCACTATATAATGCCATTGAATTCAGGTATAGCCCGACGTGGAAGTTAGGATCTGACTTACCATCATATATTTGGAACTTCGACATACTGAATCTCTTTGGTGCTTGAAATTTGTCCATTTCCACTAAGAATGGTGTCCTTGGCTTAACCGGGGAAGTTACCTCGGCTTCAGCATTCTGTTGTTTCCTCTTGAGGTAATCTCTCAAGTCTTCTTTACTCTTCCCTGGAGCTCGGCTATCTGTGGACTTCAACCTCTTCGGCATACTACTTTCAGCCTCGTGGTGGGCTCGTTTTGATCTCTCTCCATGTGTTGTATCAAAGCAGAGCGCCTGCCCTTGAACATGCCGATGTTCTTTGGGCTATAGGTCCTTCGTGTGATACGTTCTTTGGGACTCCTCTCGTCTTGGCTCCTCTCGTCCGACTTCCCTGGAAAGTCGATGAGAGTGCCTTCCGCTCCTGGTGTGCTGAGGGACTTCGGGATTGTTTTTCTTCCTCCCCTCTGGGTATTCGTTGCTGGCATCGGCGCATCTTGTAGCGGGTATGGTGGCTGCATAACATTGTTTTGCATCATGAAGTTGACGACCGACTGTAGGTCTGTTAACTTGTTTGCCAATTCTCTTACTTCATCATCCCTCCGTAGGCACCTGTCCCTCCATACCTGAAGGTTATCTTCGTTATAGTATTTGCCTTGGTCTGTCCTCTTCGAAGTGTCGCCCTCCTGGCCGACGTCTTTCTCTCTGTGGCCCTGGTCACGAGTTTCAGCATTGTGGTTGTCTCATTCAACGTCAAGGTCAATTGGTCTGCCACTCCCAGCAGGAGTGTCGCCCCCATTGTTTTCCCTCTGTCTGTTACTGGCCATCTATTCTTCTAAGTTTTCCACAGACGGCGCCAAATTGTGTGAGTGATTTTCTGACCACACTGGCCGCTTAGTAATCAGCTGGAAAAGCATTGGCAGAATAGATGGCCTCTAGCTAACCTGCAACAGAAAGAGAAGTCTCTGGTGGTGGTTCAACCACCCGGGGGCACTCCGACGATCAAGTCAGTATATCTCTCAAAGATAATCAATTATTCAACTTACAAGCTTGAGTATCAAAAGCATACCTTAGACCCACGGGGGTGCCTCTCTTTTATAGCCAACTCAATCCTGATCCCACTAGAAGCCTAACTTCTATGGACTCCCATTCAGTGCTTACTTTGGATTTCTCAAGAGATAAAGATAAACTCCCTAAGAGCTTTATCCTTATCTTAGCTAAGTCTCCTCTTTACTCTAGGACTCCTGTCCCCTATCTTTTATCCATTTATCTCAGATTCTGATATCTTCGGAGATAACCTTAGCCTTGCCGAGATAACCTCGGCGTCACAACCTGGACACGTGGCACCTCGGCTGACACGTCGGCGTCACCTTGCCACGTGTTGGTATTCAGAAAATACATCCCCACAGTAAGCAAATTGATACGTATGCAGCTCCCCTAATAAACCAGTTAATTGAGAGAGAGAATAGACAAATGCATGCTCTTTAATTATAATTCATAACTACACAAGTGAGTGTGTAAAAGGCCTATGAAACTGGGCAAAACTTTGTCAAGCCAAAATATTATTTTTGCCACTATACCCATTGGCAATATAAACTTAGTTTTTTGCTTAATGTTACCCCCAAGCCAAAATATTATTTCTGCCATTATATCCATTGGCAATATAAACTTAGATTTTTGCTTAATGTTGCCCCCAAGCCAAAATATTGGTTTTGCCACTAAACCCATTGGCAATCTAATTTAATTATGAGGCTAGGCTTGATTGTTCTAATGCTATGTCTTGAAACCATAATGTTGAAACAATAGTAGAAATATAAAATTAGAAAATATTGTTCTAATGCTATGTCCTGCGAAGACTAATATATTGAAACCATGATAGAAATATAAAATTAGAATAAACAGCACCATGAACAAAGAGACTATCATTATGTTTAGGGACCAAGTTTAAAACATTAACCAGCTTTTAGGAAGAGTTGTCTCAGTTTACGGGTGATGCTACATTCCCTCCTAGCAAAGGAACAATAAGGAGGATGTGCTCCTAGTAGTGCTTGATCTACCCACTTGGCATCTATTGGGTTACTAAGTGGAGTAAATGATCTTTGACAAAATCATAGAATCAAAAATTAACTCAATAGAAAGGATAACAAACTGAATGAATATTAAATTAAACTGAGTGAATATTATATTGTGTTGTGTCCTATACATGGCATGTTATGTTGTATGGTAGGATAACAAACTGAGTGAATATTTATGTACAAATTAAACAACATAGAAATTAAAGCTCTATTTCTTTCTATAAAAAAAGGTCTCGTCAAATGGTTCAAGTTCAACAATTTTCATCAATTTTCGCCAAATGGTTTAGCAATTAGAAACTAAGCTCTCCGTATCTCATAATGGTTCATCAATTTTCATCTGGCTCTAGCCCAGTTTTGTCAAATTGATTGTCTCTCACAATAAAATCTATAAATTATGTCCTACTTCAATTTAAAATATCAAATTTAGTAAATAATAATTTGAATATGAATACATAAAAATATCCAATTAAACTAATCAATTATCTAGTTAAACTAATTTGAATCTGAATAAATATACGTAAAAATATCAAATTTATGAAATGCCCCATCAACACCCTTGTTTTGTTATATAGAATTATTGAATTAGCAAAGACTTCAATGGAGAACTAATCAATTAACTTGGGCAATAAATATAAAATTACTAAACCATGTGGACAAAGGAGAACTACTCATCTTAAATTGATAACAGATTGTGAAACTTTCACGCAAGCAATAACAAATGCATCTATCTTTCATTGAAGACTCGGAACACTTTTCCTTTTTGAATCAAACACAAAAGTATCCGAAAAATATAGAATAAAAAATCAATTTGAACCTATGAAACCCAAGAAGAATAAGAGAAGGGGGGGGGGGAGACCAAACAAATTGCCCTTTTTTTCAAAGAGTAGTGAAATTTATTTGGATTTATGCTTGCAGCACTTGCCATTATCATTATTTTTTGCACTCACTACCTAATTATAAAGCACACAATAATTACACATCATCCAAAACATAATAAGAAAAGAAAAGAACATTAATTTTTTACAAAAATCCAATAGTACTCGTTTTGGAGGAAGAGAAGCATGACAATCAACACCCTTGATTTGTGCCCTGTTATGCAAAAGAAAAAATCAAATTTGCACGTGTTATGTTTCTGCCCTGTTATGCCATTTTGTGCCTTTTTTTTCTTTTTAATGATTCTTGAGCATGTGTTTGACACCAAACACCCCCAACATAGATTTATAATTAAAAATCAGATTTAACGCCATCAATAGATACAATAGCTCGGGAAAAAGAAAAGAAAAAAGAAAAAAAAAAAAACTCAAATATCATCAACAATATACTTCATAACAAAAAATTAAAATCCCTTCACTGAACAATAACCAAAAAACTCAAAATTAGTCATCAAAATAAAATATAAGAAAATGAATTATACCAGCAACAATGAATCTATAACAGATTGAAAGAAACTAACCGTGCTACTGCTATTTACAGTGATGCATCTAAAAGTAACAAATAATAGACACACAATACAACAAAAAATAAAAGCTAATAAAAAAAGTAGATATAGAGAAATACCTTAACACATATAGCGGAGATATAAAGGCATGGAGAGAGAAGACAATTGAGATGGTTTCTTTCCTTACAATGGTTACTCTTTTTATTAGGCAATAATTACAATAAACACAACAAAAACATAATAACCAAGCCAGTTATCAACAATACAAAAAATAATTATTATAAACTCAAGGATACATCAACAGGTCTATAACAATCTCCAAAATCCCAAATTGCAAGTTAGTTTTGTTAGGTTTTTTCTTGGCAATCCTGTTTGAACAAAACTTCTTTCAGTTGTAATTTTATTCGCTCTTGTATTTCAGTGAGGATATGAGTTTTAGTTGCGAATCCAACCCGAATTGTGCTTTACAGAGAAGTTTATGATGTTAATACTTTCAAGATTGCCACTTCGCTGATTATGACGAGGATCGAGCTGCCCGGTCAGCTCGCGGGGGTCGAGGGGGCAGCGCTCCTTGGCAGGTCCGGGGCAGCGCCCGAAGCAAAATGCAAAATTGCATTCGAAGTTACCTGTCCGCCCTTGCTCGCTTGAGCGAATGAGTTCTCATTCGAGCGAAGGCTGCGTCCGTATAAAAACCTGAAAGAGATGATTTCACGCACGAGCGTAGGTTATTTGGCTCGAGCGAAGCCACTTATGGAAAACACGCGTTTTTGGTTCCTCGCTTGAGTAAGAGAGTCTTCGCTCGAGCGAGCATCGCGATTCAGATTTCTATAAGTACGTGATTCAGTCAGATTTTAGGATTACTTCTCCAGATCTTCTTCTTGGATTCTAAGGTTTATATCCGGGGATATTTTGCTAGTTTTCTTTGATATTTTGATTGAATATTCAACTCATGATTTAAAGAGTATACATCAAAGGATTATTTGTTTGTTCTACATAAAAGAGAGAGTTGTTCTTTGGTGGATTCTGAAGAATTCGAGCTTGAAGCTTTGGTAGATTCTGGAGTGGCTCATCGTCAAGACAATTCCGAGGTGAAGACGGGGTTGGAAGAGGCACATAGGGGTTGGTTCAATTCGGGTGTAGATTTGCTAGGTAATTGAGAGTATACCTGTGTAATTCCTTTATATCTTCTTAGTGGATTGTTTTCTAGCTGTTGCCCGTGGTTTTTTTTATCACAATTGGAGGTGCTCCAATTGTGGTTTTTTCACGTAAAATCGTTGTGTCGATTTGTCTTGATTGTTTGATTGGGATTGTTATATACTGCTTAAAATTAATACAAGTCACAAATTAACATCTAGGGGATTTCTAGATTTTTCAAGTTTCACAATAGATCTAAAACAATATATATACACAATACTGATAATAAATGTATAAATAAATAAATAAATTAAAAACGCACAGGGCAAACGCATTATGTGGAACCATAACTCATAACCAAAACACAAAATTTCAATTAAATGGAACTCAATAAATTAGATCGTTACCTCCATAGGGCAGTGGGCTCTACAGTAGGCTGAGTCCAAAAGAGGAATAGTTGACCCTCATATCTAACTGAGGGAAGAAATGGAGTGTTTTGCTAGAAGAAAATCTGACCTGTTGAAATCTGAAATTTAAGAAAATCTGAAATTGACTGTTGTAATAGGTTGAAATCTGAAAATGAAGAAAATCTAAAATTGAAGAAAATCTGAAAATGAAGAAAATCTAAAATTGAAGAAAATATGAAAATCTGACCTATTGAAATCAGACTCATCTGATGTAATAGGTTGACTTGGTCGAAGACGACTCGCAAAGCCCACCATTTGATCGATGACGCTCGCTCGACTTTGAACGATTTAATGGAGTGGTCGGGGTTGCAATGGGCAAAACCAAGAATGAATAGGGGGTTGGGGTTGGGGTTGGGGTTGGGGTTGGGTATCTCGCATAGGATGGACTCCAATGGGGGGAGAGCGGGAAAAGAGACAGAGAACCAAAGTGTATTTGACTGAGAGAGAAAGGGAGAGAGAAAGAACGACATCAAACCTGAATTGTTTGAAATTTGAAATCTGAAAAGGCAGAGCCTAAGAGAAAAAAAAAAAATAGAAGGGAAGTGTGATCTCAGGCCTTGAAATATATGTGAAGAAGTGTTATCTCAGCCTTTAATTTGTATGCCATCTAGAACAAATGTCCCATCAACACCCTTGTTTTGTTATATAGATGCCATAGCCTTTTTTTTTTGTTGATAATTCAGGTGTCCCTATCCCTAACCCTCTGATTTTAAAGGAAGGGACTAATGCTGAGCGGTAAGTAGCCGGTGGGAAATGCCATAGCCCTTTCACTTTCACGAATTACGAATCACAACATTCATAAATTCTCTACGAGTCACAACTCCAATGGTATGAATGTCTCTCTCTCTCTCTCTCTCTCACACACACACACACACACACTTTCTTCATTTTCATCTTCATCCATGCTCTGTTTCTTTGATCTTTAATTTCATTTTCTGACTCGAAATTCGATTTTCTAAGTTGAATTTTCTCGACAAAGTCTCAGCCTTCGCAAGATTTGATTGACGATGAAACAGAAAGTTGTTGAGTGAAATTAGGTTAATTGTTTGATTGAGCAAAGAGAATAAACAGAGAGATGCGAAACGCGGACAACAACGCTCAAGATACGATAACCGCTGCTGCGACTGCGATCACATCAGCTGAGAATCGTGTGCCTCAAGCTTCGATTTAGGTAAACAATTTGATTCAAATTTTAATTATAATTTACGTTGCTTGTTGTGGTTGATGATTTAATTATCTCAATTGGATATATGAATCTCTCGAGTTTCGAATTCTAATTCTAAGCTCTGCATAATCTGAACCTTTAGGTTCAAGATCTGTTGATTATCTATGTTATGTTGATCGTTTCACATTGTTTGATATAGTTTTTGGAAATTATATTTGTTTAATGTTTTTTAATTGTTTTTTTCATTCAATGTTGTTTTTGGTTTATTCTATTTTGACTTCGAAAGTTGACTTGTGATTCTGAAATGTATATGGTTTTAGCTTGTTTTGGATCTGAAGTTGGAGTTCTTTGCATGTTGTTTCTTTCCATTCCTTTGCTAGCTAGAATGGTCTCTACTGAATTAAGTAGCTAACTGAATAGGGCAGCTATCAAAGAGCTTAGGAGAAAAAAGAGATAGATGTTACCTTTCTAGATGTAGCTTCCCTCACAATGAGTTGACTAAGGAACTTCTTCTTTGTGATAGCCTTTAGTAAGTAGTAGAGTGAGGCCTCCACTCGGGATTACTGAAGGGACTTGTTAATACATGGAAGATTGAAGCTTTTTAGTGATTTTGTTATAGTTTTTCATGATATAATGTACCAATTTGATGAAATTCCAAATTTCTATATGAAAAAAATTGTTAATTTTTATGGTATAAATTTGTAACATATTACCATGACAAACATTGCTGTTCATGACATAAGTGTCTGATAAGCTCCAATGTTTGATTGTTTCTAGCTTATCCTTTTGGTGTTATATCTTTGGCTAGTGTGTTAGTGTTACTTAGAATTTATTATGTTGTTAAATTTAAAATTCAGTTGCCTTTGCCTATTTAATATGCTGTGAATGATTTGCAAGAGGAATGGATTTCAGTTAGAGTGACAAAGATGGGCTCAACGGTTTCTTTGTCAAGAACTACCTAGACTTTTGCAGCTAACTTGCTATTATGTTAATTTTTGTGTGTTTGGCACTTTTGTAAAGAGTATCATTAGTTATTACTATGTTGTTGCCATTGTTCAGATGGATTAGATGTTTGCTATGTAATATGTTATTATTATGATGCCTTGACACTTCCCCGAAAACATATAAATTGATAATGAAGTTCTCTTTCAACATTTGTCCATCTCGAGTATTGCTGAAAGGACTACAGAGGAACCAAATTGTGAACGTGCCAAACCACAGATTTGCTTGAAGCAGGTATTATTGAGTAACCACCAATATTAGCCTAAACCAGTTTTGATCTCTCAAGAATACAAAGCCCTGTTATTCACTTGTTGGAGAATATGATTGCATTACACCCAACCCCATCATTGCCAATCATTTTTTTTTTCCCTTGTATGAAAATTCTCATGGTAAAAGGCTTGACAGTGGAACATTATTTCTAGCGTAAAAGTTTCTATTATATTGAATTTGATCTTATTTCAAAATTTCAACAAATTAGGCTTTCTTTTATTTTTAATTTGAATAATTCTTAATGAAACATTGTATGTTTATCTCAGTGAATTTTGTAAATAAACACTCTGAATTTTGATCCAAAAGGCCAATGAAAATACAAGACATCTCATATTTCAAAGCTTGTGGATTAATGAAGAAACCAGTCTTAGATTATTTGACTCGAGGAAAAGAGAGGCCCTAGCTTGTAGAATGAAGTTACTTCTTGGAGTTTCATTTGTGTGTTTCATGTCATTCTCGACATCACCTTGTTACTATGCACTTGTTCATGTTTCCATATAATACTGAGCAAAACAAAAAAGAAAATATTGATGACTTTGCCCACGGAAACATACCATTATAATATGTTTTCATGTGAGTTTGTCATGTTACTTGCAGATGTGTTCCTTTTTTAATATTTATGCAAAATGATTTAGGAAAAGGATCCTTGGAACCAGACTCTCACCCTCTTTTTTTTTTGCTACAAAAAGAATTTGTTTATTTTTTGTTTGCTCCTTTTGAACATTTTTTTTAAAGATGGATAAAAAATCACGTCCCTTCATTTGAAATCTGTAAGGGGGAGTTTGACACTAATATTAAAGAGCAATGAACTGAGGCTTACCTGTTTTTTAACAGACTCTCAATTGAGATGAGAAGAGCTTTAAATGAAGAAATGAGCCATATATGTCAAAGGTCTATCTTCTTGTCCATCACAAAACTTTTTGTTTGTTTATGACTATATGAAAGAAATTAAATTCTAAATTTTGTTTGTTTATGACTATAAGTATGAAAGAAATTAAATTGTATCTTCTTGTCCAGTAGATACAATGGTCCTCCTGATTGTCACCTTAAAACTGTTAAAACTGAATGGGTAAGAAAATCTATATTTCTATCAAATTAGGCATCTGATGTGATTTGGAGCTGACAAACTACCTTGCTATCAAATTGGGCATGAGTTCTTAGGCATTATTAGCGAACATTTGATCTTTGTACTTAAAATGCATTAGTTATTGTGTGTTTGACACTTTTGTAAAGATTATCATCAGTTATTACTATGTTGTTGTCATTGTTCAGATGGGTTAGATATTTGCCATATAATCTGGTGATGACGATGATAATAATATATATATATATATATATATTTTGGGATCAAGGTGGTGATGATGATGTTCACCTATGGCATCCTCAGCCTTCGTATGTTTGGGGGAAATCAAGTGATTACTTCCTACGTCTTAGATCTCATAGAGTAACCATGTTGTAACAATCAAATGGCTCCTTGATTGTTTGACATAACAAAAGTTCTGATTTGAGTTTTGTTGGTGATCTTTCAGCATTTGGTATCATATGGAACTCCACTTTCAGTCCAAGCTCTCTATCCTCATGGAGGTCTTTATGGTCCTTCTAACATGACTTTGGTAATTGTAGTCTTGCAATAAATTTTGTTTTAATTTTGATGGGTTCGTTTTGTATAATTTTTGTTTTGATTTTGCCTTAAGATTCTGAGAGGGTAATTTATATACGAAATTGGGCCGAGCTGGGCCTTTATGGGCCTCAGTACGAAGGGTTGAGTAAAGAGGCCATAAAGTTACTCCGGTCTTGAAGAGGCTTAAAGTTAGCCCGATCTCAAGCCCAGAAGGTAGACCGGTCCGAGTTACTCTTGATGTTTGTCCGGTTGAAGGACCCTTTGTAGTTAGACCGGTTTAAAGATGCGTTGAACTTATATCGGTTAAGGCACAGTATGGTTAGTTCGGTCTAAAAGCCTTGCTAGAAGTTAGATCGGTTTAGACTTAACACTGTTGACAATGGAGGAACTGGGGTAAGAACACTGAAGGTAGAACCGAACTAACGATAGTTCGGTCTACTCTGTGGCTCGGCATAATCATGCTTACTTCGGTCATATTGGAGTTCGGCCATGGTAATAACCATCTCACTTGGTTTAAGCAGTGAGGGGGGTGTTGAAGGATAAGCATTATGTTTCAGGAGTATGAATCCTAGGAGGACTCTGCATGGAGGAGTAGAAGTCCTACTAGGATTGTGCCACGCAAAACCTATAAAAGCTCACAAACATCACCTTTGGAGAGGTAACACAACTTTGTTCTCTGAATTCACAGAGCTTTTGTCTATATGTCAAGCTTACTGACTTAGGCATCGGAGAGGTTTCTGGCACACACCCGCCGGCTAGCTCACGTTTATGTTTTCAAGTGATAAAGCGACGACATATGGAGGAGCGCAGACTTGATCAACAGGATTATACGAGAAGGTTTATTTCTTTCCCGTACAATTGGCGCCGTCTGTGGGAATTCAGACAAGAACAAAACCTCTTGATCAAGCTTTACCTCTTTAGGAACAATGGCGCACAATGAAGATTTACCACAGTCCGCCATCGACGGGCAAACACCAGATGGGGGTGCAAGGTGTGAAGGACTACCTTCTATCCCTCCCATGGCGGACTTGGAGCCCCAACGACATAACCCCAGGAGGGATACTAGGGGGAGGCGGACTAACAGCCCCCGTCACTCTCATTCACAAAGTCCTGACAGGCAAAGGCGGAGGATTGATCCTCAAGTTCTGGAGGACCGTGTGAAGGAGAAAGACGAATTAATAAGGAAGATGGCGGCGGACATGGAGACCTTGAAGTGCCAGATGAAGGGAAAATGAGTGGCGACAGGAGAGGGGTGCAAAAACAAGACGCCCCCTCGCCGCTCAGAAGACCATGGAAGGCATTCCACACCATCACATGCAGAGAGTAAAAGCCTCAGGACAGGCGATACTCAGTCTAGAACCCCCAGAACTCGTTACTTCAGGTCTGAGAGAACGTGATCATTGAAGTCTTACATAGAGGGAAGTACCTACCGACCCTCACACTCGCACCAAACCTCATCCAAACAGACGGAGTTGCCAAGATCATCCGATTTGCGGATCATGCTGGAAGAAAAGGCACGATGGAAGGAGGACACCAGGGCGCGTGACCCTCGCAGAGTTTCTGCCCTTCAACGATTGGCTCCTCGATCGCATGGAAGCGTCGAGGTTGGAACGCCACTACCTCGCCGTGCCTACGAACCGACAGACAAAGCATTAGCAAGGCCGCAGACCTCGCCGTTCGTTCCGGCAATTGAAAACGCGCCCCTACCTACAGGCTTCCTTCAGCCCAAATTCACTACGTACGAGGGGAAGGCGGACCCCTACATTCACCTAAGCCACTTCCGCCAGGTTATGGCGGTATATCGGTGAAACGAGGCTCTAATGTGCATCCTCTTCCCGTCAAGATCTAAGCTTGACTTGGTTTGAAAAACTTCCAGAAGGCAACATAGCCTCCTGGGCGCAATTGGCAGAGGCGTTTGTCACAAGGTTCAGAACAAACACCAAAACCCCGGTGGAGATTGACCAGCTACTCTCCATCGACATGGATGAAAAGGAGACATTAAGGTCCTACAATAGTTGCTACTGGGAGACATTCAACCAGATTGGGGACTGTCCCACTAATCTCGCCATTGCACAATACAAAAGAGGCCTACCAGTCGGGAATAGACTAAGGGACTCAATCACCATGACACCGCCTCTCACCATGGAAGCCCTAATGGAAAGAGTGCATCAGCACATCAGGGTGGAGGAGGATGGCGCACGTACCAAAGCAAAATCTGGCGCGACCACAGCACTAGAAAAGAAGACCTCAGCAAAGGTCAACGCAGTAGATCGTCCGAACAGAAACGGACGTGGCAAACGAGACAATGGAGAAGACTAGGATAAAAGATGGTTAAGGGTCTGCGCGGCCAAAACCACGGTATTCAAGAAACCGATCTACCGAATTCTAAGTGAAATACGGGATGAGCCTTTCGTCAGATGGCCAGCTAAGCTTGGGGAAACTCAGAAGGACTATGACCAAAGATCACGGTGCACCTTCCACAAAGAAAAGGGGCACCGCACTGAAAATTGCACGCCATTGAGACAGCACCTGGAGGAGTTGGTGGCAGCAGGTCACCTGGATAAATACATTGAGGGAGGGGCCCAACCAGCCCCCCAGGACCATAATAACCCCAACGGGATGCCAGTCGACGCCCCACCTCAAGGCATTATCAATGTGATACATGGAGTCTTTGAACCTGAGCGTGTATGCGAACTCAGGGGATCAATCAAAAAGGCTGAACACTTAAGAGAGGTGCTAAGTGCCCAACCTGCCATCAAGAAGGGGAAGACAGAGGCCGCAAACGTCATGTCTTTTTCGGATAAAGACTTGGAACGGATATATTGCCCTCACAATGATGCCCTAGTCGTCATTCTCCGAGTCAAGGATTTTGACGTCAAGCAGATTCTGATTGACCAGGGTAGTTCATGTGAAATCATGTACTACGAAACATTTAAACAATTGAAGCTGCAAGACAAAGACTTGGCGCCTGCCGTATCTCCCCTAATTGGATTCAACTCCATGCCAGAATGGCCCGTCGGCAAAATAATTCTTCCAGTCAGAGCAGGAAGAGTGACAAAACAAGTGGAGTTCTGGGTATTGAAGGTCTCCTCCACTTACAACATCATCTTGGGCAGAACATGGCTGCATGCCATGCTATCAGTGGCGTCATCCTACCACCAAGTAATGCGTTTCCCCAACGAAGCCGGTGTAATTGAAGAGGTCTTTGGAGACCAAATTATGTCTAAGCAGTGCTTCGTCACGGTCAATGGTAGCCGCGCTGCCAAGGGATATGTTCATTCGATGGAAGAACCTGAGAGTGATGAACTATTCGCAGATGTCGGCAGAATAGCAGATCAAAAAGCGGTGGAAGAATTGGTAGAAGTAAGAATAGGTGAAAAGAACCCAGATAAGTTCTTTTTGCTCGGTTCGTCGTTGTCCAGCACTGAGAGATTAGAGGTCTTGGAATTCTTAACCTCTAACATCGAAGTGTTCGCCTGGACACCCTACGACATGCCAGGCATTGATCCAAACTTCATCTGTCACCAACTCAATGTCCACCCATCCGCCAGACCAGTCATTCAGCGCACTCGCAAATCAGCACTCCACCACGCTGAGATAGTGGCGGATGAAGTAGGAAACCTACTGGAGGCAGGAGCAATCAGAGAAGTACACTATCCAAGATGGATCTCCAACACAGTCGTGGTGCCAAAAAAGAATGGCAAGTGGTGTGTCTGTGTCGACTACAAAACAGTTAACAAGGCATGTCTGAAAGACAGCTTTCCTCTACCACAGATAGATCAACTGGTCGACCTAACGGCGGGGCACAACCGACTTAGCTTTCTGGATGCATACAGAGGCTACCATCAAATCGCCATGTATGAACCAGACCAGGAGGTCACATCCTTTACAACTCCAAGAGGACTATACTGCTACAAGGTCATGCCCTTTGGCCTAAAGAACGCAGGGGCAACATTCCAACAGATGGTCACCAAAATGTTTGAACCGTTGTTAGGCAGAACAATGGAAGCTTACATCGACGACATGGTGGTCAAGAGTAAGGATGAGAATGACCATCTCAAGGACCTAGACGATATGTTTGAGATCCTGAAGACGCACAAGTTGTGCCTCAATGCGTCCAAGTGTGCATTCAGAGTAGGATCTGGCAAATTCCTGGCATTCCTTGTGACCAACTGGGGTATAGAAGCAGACCCCTCTCAGATCAAAGCAATCCAGGATTTGGAGAGACCAAACTCCGTAAAAGAAGTGCAGCATCTCACCAGCATGGCAGCTGCGCTCAATCGGTTCATAAGCCGGTCATCGGATAGACTACGACCATTCTTCCATGCATTAAAAGCCAAGTTTGAATGGGACGAAGAATGCAACCAAGCTCTGGAAAGCTTGAAAGAATACATGTCTTCTCCACCATTGCTGGTCACTCCAATACCTGGAGAAGAACTCTTCCTGCACCTGGCAATCTCTCAGCACGCAATTAGCGCAGTGTTGGTCCGTGCGGAAGGAATTCAACGTTTGCCCATCTATTATGTCAGCAAGACATTGCTGGGAGCTGAAACAAGGTATTTGCCACTGGAAAAACTGGCATTGGCCTTGATGATGGCCTCAAGGAAGTTGTCGCACTACTTTCACGCCCACACCATAGTCGTCCTCACAGCTTTCCCATTAAAAGCTTTATTTGAGAAGGCAAACTTTTCTGGATGAATCTTAAAATGGGCAGTAGAGTTGGGACAATTCGACATCAAGTTCCAACCCAGGGCCGCGATAAAGGCCCAAGCTTTGGCAGACTTTGTCGTAGAATTCACCCCAGGAAGTCATCATATCTGCCCAGTCGACCTAACTGATACAACCAAACCAGGAATAGAAATTGATGCTGGAATAGCACAACCCCTGGTGCAGGATATTCAATCAGATCCCATGGCAGACCAGACTAAAGATAGCAAGGAAGAAGCAAACCAAGCTACACCGAACCAAGACTCACCAACAAATAAAGACTTAGTACAATCAGATAGCGAGGGGCAGACCACAAGCATGGACCTTGAAGAAAACACCAGTAACATTCTTGACCCCTCGACATCATCTGACCCCTCCACTTGCTGGAAGTTGTTCGTTTGAGAGATGTGGAAGCTCTTTGTGGATGGAGCATCCAACCGGCATGGTGCAGGACTTGGCATAGTCCTCATCTCACCAAATGGCCTGGTCGTGGAGCAAGCAATCAACCTTGGCTTCCCAGCATCAAGCAACGAAGCGGAGTACGAAGCATTCCTTGCAGGACTCAAAACAGCATTCTACATGAAGGCCACCGAACTAATGGTCTACAGCGACTCACAGCTGGTGGTAAACCAAATTTCTGGCAACTATGAAGCAAAGAATGATAGGATGGCCAAGTACCAAGAATTGGTCAAAATAGAGATCAAGAGATTTGAAGTAGTGAGGATAGAACAGATTGGCAAGGAGGAAAACAGCAGAGCAGACGAACTAGCAGGCTTCGCTTCAATGGAAGATACTTCCATCCCTCATCCGTTGCTCATCGACTACTTACCAAGACCAAGCATTGAAGACCCCGAAGCAGAAGAGGTATGTTGCGCCGAGCTAGGCCCCTCATGGATGGATCCCATCATACTGTTCCTAAAAGATGGCGTCGTACCGGAAGAAAAGAAAGAAGCCAACAAAATTAGAGCAAAGTCGCAGCGATTTTGGCTCTCCCCATCTATGACATTGCACAAAAAGTCATTCTCAGGACCTTATCTAAAGTGTGTCCACCCCAGCAAAGTAGAAGCATTCTTGTTCGAAATACACGAAGGGGTGTGTGAAAGCCACCAAGGAGGAAGATCGTTAGCCTACAGAGCCATTTCACAAGGATACTGGTGGCCATACATGCAAGCAGACTCAGAAAAGTATGTGAAAAAGTGTGAGAAATGTCAGAAGTTCGCACATCAAATACATCAGCTGGCCAGAGAACTCCTACCATTGACTAGCCCATGGCCCTTTGCAATGTGGGGATTGGACATAGTAGGACCACTTCCAACAGCGCCCGGAAACAGGAAGTTCTTTCTCGCAGCAACAGACTACTTCACAAAATGGGTAGAAGCAGAAGCATTGGCATCAATCAAGGAAAAAGATGTGAAGAAGTTCGTCTGGCAAAATATCATTACTCGATTCGGCATACCTAAAGCCCTTGTATCAGACAACGGCATCCAGTTTGATGGCAAAATCTTTAGAAGCTTTTGTGAAGAATACAAGATAGAGTTCTACAATTCTACACCAGCATATCCTCAAGCAAATGGCCAAGCAGAAGCATCAAACAAGGTTGTCTTGGATGGACTGAAGAAAATGTTAGAAAAGGCAAAAGGCAAATGGGCGGAGGAACTTCCTCATGTTTTATGGGCTTACCGCACCACACCTCGACGATCAACAGGAGAAATACCATTCTCCTTAGCCTACGGCATGGAAGCAGTAATCCGACTAGAAGTTGGCCTCCCCACAATTCGAAGCAAAAATTTTGATCCAGACTTAAACGACGAAGCCATAACATTGGAACTCGACCTTGCAGAAGAAAAAAGAGAAAGAGCACTAGTTCACATTGCCTCATACCAACAAGAGTTATCCAGGAAATACAACAAAACAGTGCATCCAAAACAATTCAAGATCGGAGATTGGATACTGCGCAAAGTGATGGGAAACACCTTGATACCAGGAGATGGCAAGTTATGGCCTAATTGGGAAGGACCTTACAAAGTGGTCGGATTAGCTAGCAAAGGGGCATACCACCTGGAAGATGAGGACGGCAAAGCCATTCCAAGGCCATGGAACACTGCCAATCTCAAACTATTTTATTTTTAGCTTTTTTTTACGAGTATGTGTAATTTTCCTTTCTCTCAATAAAACAAAGTCAATTCTTTTCAGCATAGTTGTTTTTTATGAGATTGTATTAGTGAGTTAGGGACATCAAAAGTAAGGTTGGCTGGAAAAACCAACACCCCTCCTAAGCCCAGGATAAGGATCCAGGCTGCAGGACGTTTGGTCGGAATAACCAAAAATTTTATTCTAAGTTGGCTAGAAAAACTAACTTAGAGGTTGGCTGGATTAAACCAACACCCCTCCTAAGCCCAGGATAAGGATCCAGGCTGCAAGACGTTTGGTCGGAATAACCAAAAATTTTATTCTAAGTTGGCTGGAAAAACTAACTTAGAGGTTGGCTGGATTAAACCAACTCTTATTACTCTTAAGCCGAAGTAAGGGTATGTCTGAAGAGTGGTTGGCTGGATTAAACCAACTTTTGTTGCTCCTCAGCTGAAGTAAGGGTATGGCTGAAGAGTGGTTGGCTGGATTAAACCAACTCTTGTTACTCTTCAGCCGAAGTAAAGGTATGGCTGAAGAATGGTTGGCTGGATTAAACCAACTCTTAGTGCTCTTTAGCCGACGTAAGGACATCGGCTAAAAGAGTGGTTGGCTGGATTAAACCAACTTTTAGTACTCTTTAGCCGACGCAAGGACATCGGCTAAAAGAGTGGTTAGCTGGATTAAACCAACTCTTAGTACTCTTTAGCCAATGTAAGGACATCGGCTAAAAGAGTGGTTGGCTGGATTAAACCAACTCTTGATACTCTTTAGCCGAAGTAAGGGCATCGGCTAAAGAGTGGTTGGCTGGATTAAACCAACTCTTAGTACTCTTTAGCCGACGTATGGACATCGGCTAAAAGAGTGGTTAGCTGGATTAAACCAACTCTTAGTACTCTTTAGCTGACGTTAGGACATTGGCTAAAAGAGTGGTTGGCTGGATTAAACCAACTCTTGATACTCTTTAGCCGAAGTAAGGGCATCGGCTAAAGAGAGGTTGGCTGGATTAAACCAACTCTTGATACTCTTTAGCCGAAGTAAGGGCATCGGCTAAAGAGTGGTTGGCTGGATTAAACAAACTTTTATTACTCTTCAGCCGAAATAAGGGTATAGGCTGAAGAATGGTTGACTGGATTAAACCACTCTTGGTACTCTTCAGCCGAAGTACGCATATCGGCTAAAGAGTGGTTGGCTAGTAAGGTCAGCCAGTTGGCACAGGTAAGACCGAAATAAAGTATCTCGGCCAAAAAATAGTATGCTTCAAGTTACAGTTAGAAAGCATGCTCAAACAGGAAAGTAAACCAAGATTACAGTTGGAGCAATAGAAGTCTTTAAAAAGTCATTACAGGCACAAACATACAGATCAAATCGGAATAACAGTTAGCACAAAAAAAGATGATTTTCATTGATCAAAGTTCAGAGCAATTACAAGGAAAGGGCTCCCAGCCCGGTTACAAGTCAAAGCAAAAAGAAGAAAAAGAAAAAATAAAAAATTAGCTAAAAAGGTCATCTATTTCGGCGTCCAGCTCGACATCAACCCGGAGTCCGGTTTCAGACGGAATAACAATCTGAGTTGGGAGCTCGGTTTCAACTAGTTGCTCAATGGTCAGATCTTCTACCACAGGCTCCGTCCGAACTGATTGGTTAGCTGGAACATTGTCAACCAGAGTGTCAGTTGGCTCATTCTCTTCATCGTTGTCGTCAGATGCTTCAAGGAATTGCTTCTGAAGGTCGGCTGCATATTCTGCCAGTGTGGCCGGAATAAAATACTGAGGAGCATTGAAGACCTCGGTGTCGGGACCGCAACCGAGCTACTCCACGGCACCCCTCCAGCCGCACTTGAAGAACAAGTCCTTCGCAGCTTCACACTGCTGGATATATGCAGCTTCGCCTTCCTTGAAGCCCTTCACCTCGGCATCTTCAGCTTTCTTCTTCAAAACGTTTATTTCGGCGTCCTTAACACCCTCAAGTTTCGCCATCTCCCGCAAATACTTGTCTTTCATCTCGGTTAGGGCTCCCTGTCTGTCAGCATCGGCTGAAGCAACTAGGCCAGTCAGACGAGTCACCTCGGCCTTGAGCTCGGCCGTCCTCACTTGTTCTTGTTTGAGCTCGGCGGTTTTGGCTTCGGCCTCTGCCATGGCCTCCCTTGATGTTCTCCTGAGCTCCAACACCCGCTTGTGTGTAATGTGGTTCTTCTGAATGGCCTGCAATAGAATAGAAACTTTCCTTTTTAGCCGAGCTGAAAGTAGGAAGAATTAGAAAGGTACAAAAGCAAAAGAGAGTGCTACCTACCAGGATCATGGATTTTGTTGAAGACCAGATGGCCTTCAGCTCGGTGTTTAGCTGATTGTGGTGCTCCATGTCCTTTGGAAGGCACACACTTTTGGCAAGGTTGAAGGCTAGTATGTGATCCTTCTCGGCAACCACCGAATTAGTTTCCTCAATATCTCAGTTCTGATAAGTGAGCTTCGGTGCCCACTTGGAGGTAGCTCGGTCAGATGGCTCTGGTTGCGGACTCGGTGGGTGGCTCGGTAAGAGGGTGGTTTCATCTTCATCAACTAACCGTTGTTCGGTCTGGGTAGTCCGGGCGCGTTTAGTTCGGCGTTATGAAGAAGGCTGTTGAGAAGGAAGGGCCATCACGGTCTCTTGAGTTCGGCTTGGTGGCGGAACTTCGGGTCTGGTGGTTTCGGTCAGGAGGGCCCTGACTCTGTTCTTTTTTGCCATTTCTTGTTCGGCTGTCAGAGAGACTAAGATAATTTGTGGCAAGGTGGGGTCCGGTTCAGGAGCGTCTTCCAACAAAAAGTCAGTCACTCTGGCTTTTCGGCGATCGTTGTATCTATAGGTCGATTCGAACTTTAGCAGCTTGGCCCAACTACGTTCTGGATACCGTAGTGCGGCGCGGAGAGTGCCTAGATTGGGGTAGCTGTAAAGTGATTGAAGATGGGCTGAATCTGCGAAAAAAGACACTGTTAGCTCGGCTGTTGAAAAAGAAACCGAAATAAAACGAAGCAGACAAGGGAACCGAAGTAATTATACCAAGTGTTCCTTTTTTCCAATTAATACTTCGGCCAGGAATCTGGGCCTGGTGATCCTCAAAGTTCCCAGACACCCAGAAAAAATCGTCATCATTCAAGTCTTTATCCGGTGTGTTTTTTATTATTTTCTCACGTCGACGATGTATTCTAAGATAGTACACCCAGCCGTCTTCCTTCGAACCTATGGAATACTGGTGGAAGATTTCAGCTAGACCGAGGTTGATGCCTGCTTGGCGGTTTAGTTCAGCTATACCTATTATTATACGGTAGGAGTTGGTGGAAAGCTGGGTTGGGCATAGTCTGGTTTGCCTAAGGAATTCACAAATTAGGGGTTGGACTGGAAATCTTAGCCCGGTTTCTATTATTGAAAGAAGGGTAAAGGGTACAAAGCCCTGGTTTTCCCAAGGTATAACATCTTTTTCGGCTAAGGTTAGGTGGACGTCGTCAGGTATATTGTAATCTTTTCGGAATTCGGCTAGATCGCCCGGAGTATTTACTAAAAACCTATACTTCCCTATTTATTTTTTAAGTTATGGATAATTTAGTTCGGTCGCAAAATTGTGCTCAGTAGCTCGGTTGAGCGCGTAGTAGAGTGCCTGGGCAACCTAAGTCTGCAAAGTGGAAAACAAAGGGGTTAAGCACAGATCAGTGGACCGTGCTACAAAATAAAAGCAAGAATAGGAGTCCTACTTCGGCTATGTGGATGCTACAGGTTCTATCTCGGTTTCAACAAGGTGCTTGATAGCTCGGATGAATTAGTAGGTAATGTTAGACCGGTTGAGCGCCTAGGGGCAGCTTTCTGAGTTCGGCCTAAAAACTAAGAAAGCTGGTTTAGCCCCAAAGACCTAGATCGGTCGAAATTAAGGTTTCCTAGTATGCTAAGTGCAGACTTAGTTCGGTTGGATACCTCGGCTAAGGTCTATCAAGAAGAGGTTCAACTTATTGACACTACTGGTGCGAGTGTTAGTTCGATTGTATAGTCTGGTCTCACTGGCATCAAACTACAAACAGTTTACTAATTTGGTTATGTGTGATTTTGGATCAAAAGCAGTGTTCTACAGGTTATTTCATGAATACCAGAGGTTCTAACATAGTGTTTTCAGAAGAAGCAAAGCAAATGGAAAAAATGTGTTTCGCAAAAACACACAAAACAAAGTACGAAAACAAGGAAAGCAAGATAGAGGTGTAGTGCTTACCAGATGAAGAGGCAAGAACTGGAGATGAAAGCAGCAGCAATGGAGAACACGAGCTCAGAGGTTGAAGAACAATGGAGGCAAGAAGAGAGAGAAGAGCTTGAAACAGTAAAAATGATCGATAAGGGTGATTCAAAGGATGAAAGGGTTGTTTTGTGGAAAGAGAAGGGACAAAAGGCGGGAACTGTTCAAATTTTACGGAGTACGAGGGCGACGCGACAGCTGCAATAAGCCAATATCAGCATGCCACGTGTCATAGGGATAAGAATCGATTCAGTTTCTGTGATTGAAGGGACGTTGTGACCGTACAAACACAACTCAGCTTAGGTTTAGCTCGGCTGAGAGAGTTTTAGCTCGGCTGGAAAGGCTAAAGGGTTTTTTTAGCTCGGTTGAAAATGTAAAACTTTAGCCCGGTTTATAGACAGGTAATCCCTATCATGCTACACAGATGGAATTAAGGGGCAATTGAGAGGGTAATTTATATGCGAAATTGGGCCGAGCTGGGCCTTTATGGGCCTCAGTACGAAGGGCTGAGTAAAGAGGCCATAAAGTTACTCCGGTCTTGAAGAGGCTTAAAGTTAGCCTGATCTCAAGCCCAGAAGGTAGACCGGTCCGAGTTACTCTTGATGTTTGTCCGGTTGAAGGACCCTTTGTAGTTAGACCGGTTTAAAGATGCGTTGAACTTATGTCGGTTAAGGCACAGTATGGTTAGTTCGGTCTAAAAGCCTTGCTAGAAGTTAGATCGGTTTAGACTTAACACTGTTGACAATGGAGGAACTGGGGTAAGAACACTGAAGGTAGAACCGAACTAACGATAGTTCGGTCTACTCTGTGGCTCGGCGTGATCATGATTACTTCAGTCATATTGGAGTTTGGCCATGGTAATAACCATCCCACTTGGTTTAAGCAGTGAGAGGGGTGTTGAAGGATAAGCATTATGTTTCAGGAGTATGAATCCTAGGAGGACTCTGCATGGAGGAGTAGAAGTCCTACTAGGATTGTGCCACGCAAAACCTATAAAAGCTCACAAACATCACCTTTAGAGAGGTAACACAACTTTGTTCTCTGAATTCACAGAGCTTTTGTCTATATGTCAAGTTTACTGACTTAGGCATCGGAGAGGTTTCCGGCACACACCCGCCGGCTAGCTCACGTTTATGTTTTCAGGTGATAAAGCGACGACATACGGAGGAGCGCAGACTTGATCAACAGGATTATACGAGAAGGTTTATTTCTTTCCCGTACAGATTCGTAATTTTTTCTGTGATATTTCTGTGAGATGATTAATGATTGTTAACTCTTTTCAAACTGGTATTCATTCTAAGAACAATTCTGAACCTCTTTGTACCCCTGTTGGAAAAGGTTTTGACATCCAAGTTAGTCAACTAATGTGCTCATTGTATCCATTTTTATTTTGGGATCAGGGTGCAGCTGTCGAAAATATAAATACAGAGACAAAAGGAAAGGCAAAATGAAATTCAAGGAACATAGTTTTGGCAGAAAAGGGAAAAGCCATTTCAGGCTCTGAAAATGATGATGCCTCACAAAGGTGTGTTAGTGCTCCATAAAATATTCAGAGATTTTGAAACACTCTTTTTTTAAAACAACAAATAACTATATAATCTAGTCATAATGATGATGATGATGATGATAAATTATTGTTATTATTTTTTTCCATATTTAATATTATAGTGTTAAACTTAATATTTATGTATATTTTTGCAAGTAGTGTTGGAGTAATTGATTGATCCGCGGGTGATATTGAGAGCTAAATTGAGATTTTTATTTATTTTTTATTTTTATTTTTGAGTACTTGAAGTTTGTATAACTACTTGTAAGGATGGTTGATGGATATTTGTTTTGCATGTATAGAAGTTTGTATTTTATATGCACACTTCTTTTTTTTTTTAAGAAAGATAATTTTAAGGAAAGAGATGGAAAATGTGAGACCATGAAATATTCTCTCACATGGATGTTGTAGAGATCCAGCGAAGAGAAGAGCTTCACCCCTGTAGATCTGCAATGAGGAACACAGTCGGTGCCACCCAACCGGGGTTGCTGGCCAGGAGTACTCCGATGATAAAGTTAGTCCTTGGGAGAACAGACATACCTTTCACTTGGGATGCCCCCCCTTTGCATAGATGAGGGGGTGTGATATTTATTTGGGCTGGACCTTTGTAGGCTTTGTTTGGGTTAGGCCCAATAAGCTAATACCTATAATTTTCTGGCTCCCACAATTGCCCCAAAACTTTCATTGTCTGCGGTAGAAGGAATGAGAGTTTTTTCTTCTCAAGTTACGTTGTTCAAATAGCTGTTAGGTTTTTTGATAAAGAACACTTTGGATAAATGAATAAAATATGTGAATGAATGACTGCATGTATGTTTGAATGTATGTATAAATGTACGTATGTCTTGAATGTATGTAAAAATGCATATATGTTGATCATAAGATGAAGGGGGTTGAGCTAAAACGCAGAAAGGAATACAAATAAATCATAACAATAGGCCGCGGTATTCTAACCCCCGGGCATGAGTGTAGGCTGCGGTATTCTAACCCCTGGGCATGGGTGTAGGCCGCAGTATTCTAACTCCCGGGCATGGGCGTAGGCCACGGTATTATAACCCCCGGCATGGGTGCAGTATTTTGTCAAGTGCAAAGATTGCTTCCAAATATGGACTTTTATGCCAAGTTAGAAATATTTCTATAGGCTAAACACGGAAATGATTACCTGAACCTAATAAGATAGATTAAATAAGGTAGATATATCAGTCAAAAATTGGACCACAATATTATTAGCCCCGGGTAAGGGTGTAGACCTGTGGTATTATAACCCCGGGCAAGGGTGTAGGCCTTTGCTAACAGCGCTCTGTGTCGAGTGCGAAGATTGCGCTGTACTCGGAGACTTTTGCTGATTTTAAGTGGCAACTAAATGCCAAAATGGTAAGGACTTTGAATAATGTATCCTGTATCGAATAAGGTGGACGCGTTAATCACCAATAATATTGCTCCGTTTATATGGAATTGCCAAGTAGATATTGGGCCAACTATTTAATTGCTGAGTTGCTCGGTTTGCATTTAGTCCAAGGTAGACTTGCCTCATTGCTTTCGAATGCCAGGTGTTAGTCAGAAGGAATGTAGATTCCCATTGCCCTATGTTGCAGGGAAGGTTCGGCTTTGGTAAAATGACGGTGCGCAAAAATATGGAAACTGCTGTCTGCCAAGTGTGTAATGTATTGCCTCAAAACGGGCGCTTGCTTGAAGCTGTGTGAAAAGGAGCGGAAGTTTGTAACTCAAGTAATCGTCCTTGTAATGTTTGTACCAAGTTTGCCGAGTATTCATGCATATCAAAGGTGCTAAGATGATGATCGGCTGATGTGCCCCAATTGGAAAGCGAAAAATTGACTGATGTCCCAGTGGGCAAATGTTTTACCAAATAATGTTGTTAGGTGAATAAAGTTGCCGAATACTGTGGCCAATGTTGCTGCATAAAGTTTGACGACGCATAAAGTTGACAAATAATGTTGCTTAGCCGAATAGAGTTGATGCACGGCCGAATAATGATCATGCATAATATTGAATTTAATAATGGTCGAATAATCTTGCTGGGTATAGTTGATGCACTGTCGAGTAACTAGTGTCAAAACATCGGTGTCCGTTTACACTTGGGTCGGCAATTGTGCCAATCGTTTGGTCGGCGACGTGTTGGCATTCCTTCGGGGTTAGGTTTGCTAAGAACTTGGTCAGCAGTGGTTGCCAATTTAGTGGAGTTGAGCTTCTTGTCCAACGTATATTTGCCCCATTGCTTTTGAATAAGATTTGTTATTCGGAAGGAATAAAATTGACTTGGGCCAAAATTGCCGAGTAGGCCGATAATGAATTGAAACGGATTCTGTGCCCCTGTGTGGTGCCGTGGCGATATCAGAATGAAGCCGAGACAAAGTAAGGTGCTTGGTGATATCGGAATCAAATCTGTAATTTATTTGATTATTTATTTATTTATTTAATATATATGTATATATTTATTTTGTGTTGAATTTGCAAATTCTGACTATACGGATGGCCTCGGAATGCGTCAGATAGCTGGAAAGGACTATTGGATTGCTGTGATCAGACTCCTGATGGCGTAATTATAGCCAAAATAGATCTAATGGCTTAGATCGATTAAGACTTTTGCTCCGCAAATCTCTGGATAATTTCCCTCATGGCTTGGCAAAAATAAAAAATACAGATAAATGGGGTCAACAAGACTCGAACCCCTGCTTTAGGAGAGAAAGAACACTGAACCACTGCACCAAGACAAAGACTTATGCTCGTATTTTGCACATTATATATTTAAACTTAATTGTTTGGCTATTATGAGATGTAACTTAGCCGCAATCCACCGAATAATTTGTTATGTTGGCCAACTCCAGGTTGTCTTCTCCAGTAACGATAGATGATTTTCTGGGAAAACTTCTATTAGCTCTTATGGCTTCGTTTTAGCTCCGATTAAGATACGGTTTGTTGCGTTGGACTCGTCTCAATGAGTACTTCACGATGGTATAACCAAAATTTGATTTTGACAGCTTCGTAAATTTTGATTTTCGGCACATGTGATTCATTTCGCAACATTCGACGGGCTTTGGTTACTTCTGGTTCCTCGGGTTGGTGGGTTTGGACTCTTTGAGCCGATGTGAATCCTGTGGTAGGTTCAGATGTGGATTTCGGTAAGCCGAGATGCTAGTTTCATGCCGAGATAGTAGTACCGAGATTTTGGAAAGCAAATTGTGCCAATTCAGGTGTGTAGACACCCCATTTTTGACCGACCTTAAGACTCAGACGTCGCCAGTTGAGCACTTGGTGATATTGCATGTTGTGCTTGTTCAGAAGTCTCAGAGTCGCGGCTGCGAGCCTGCCTCCGGACTTCCGAACCCTCTTCTGTGCCTTGCCTCGGTTTGCGAACCAGGCTCGATTTTCTCGGATTCTTTTCCTGAGGGAAGGGAGAGGTCCCGTAGACCATCTCTCAATGTCCGTAGGCTACATTTTGTGGCCGTAGGCCATTTTTCCCATTTCGGAGTCCGATTTCCGGTTTTCGGAGCCGTCAGGCCGTGTGCCTCGGTTCGGGACCGCTTAACCATCTCCGTTTACTCTAAATTTTGGCATACATCTTATTTTCTCCCTTTCAAGGGACACTGGGGCCTGAGAAACCCACTTCGTGGCCGAACGCCACTTTCGGTGCTTGGCAGCCCATTTTCGGGACCCCGAACTGCGTGTTTTGGCCCCCGAGCATTCGTTTTGCATTGCTTTTCGTTCATTTTTGGCAGGTGCCTCTGTTTCATCACCAGGAAGGTCACTGGAGGGTGGGAGGCCAGCAATTATCTTGGCAACCAGTTATATTCTATTTTCGCCCTCCGGCGCCCGTTTTTTGCACTTCTGAGCCAATGTTGAACAACCTGGGCCCTTTTTCTTGAACTTTGAACCACATATTTGTGATGTACACACATGGGAGGACCCTAAAAGTTTATGGCCGGC
>NW_021024991.1:334378-352690 GCF_004153795.1 Camellia sinensis | reverse complement strand
TTTCTGGTCGCCTCGATTCGATGAAGCCCTCGCCTCGTCGCCTCGCCTCGCCTCGCCTCGCCTCATCGCCTCGCCTCGCCTCGCCTCGCCTCGCCTCATCGCCTCGCGCTTAGGCATTAGGAGACCTTGTCGCCTCGGTTTGCTTTTCGCCTTAAAAAACACTGAATGGTTATGGATTGAATGTGATGTTTTGTCTTATTGGGGCTAAAAAGCCTATTTTGTTTTTTGTGGCTATTTTAGCCCCAAACTCACTTCCCAAACAATGCCTAAGGCTGTGTTTGGATAGATTTTCAAACTATAATACCATCCTCACATTCTAATGTCATGTTTGGATACATCTTTCAAATTATATTTTCACAACAAAAAGAAAACTCTCCAGAAATTTTTGTGTCATGCGGGATTTTTTTTTTTAGAAATTTTTTTTTTTTTTAAAAAAGAAAGTTTTGAAACTTATTTTTATTGAATACAAGCTCTAGAGTTGGACAACTCCAAAATATTTTGGAAGTGTTGTCTAACCAGGTTGCACTATTTTGACCAATTTCATAAAATATATAAATTTTGATGTGAAATTATTACCATTAGAAACTTGATTGATGGGGCTTTAGTTTAAACTCAAACTTTGCCCGAATTTGAGTCTAAACGAAAGACATATGTTCGTTTGAAAATTTCTCATTTTTGCTATAAAACAATGCACATACAACAATTTTTTGTCAATTTTGAGTGCAAATATGTTTTAATTAGAAAATAACAAATTATTGGCCTATACCATTGGAAACATATACGAGCCTAAGTTCTAATCTATCACGCGGAGCTTGATTTCAAGTTTTTTAGCGAAATATGCTATCTTTACTAAAAGGTGTCAATGCTGCCTGGACAATTAAAATTGAATTAAGATGATATTAAATTTATTTGCTTCATCTAATTCAATCTCAACTAAACATAATTTAACTCCAATATGTTTGAAAGAAGGGTTAAGCAACATCTCTCGAACATTGACATATCCTAAAGAAGTGAATTTAGGAAAATAAATTTTATAAGGGTTAATTGGTGATAAATCTAATTTAAAGAGGGTATAAGACATTAGGTTCAAAGAATATTTTTTGTTGATGAGAGATCTATACTTTGTGAAATAGTTTGGCGAGAAGTTATGGAGAACATTTTATTTCCAATTTTATCCTTTGACTTTTTTTCTGTTTGACTTTTCATTTACTATTTGTTTAAATTTTTTTCAGATTATTTTCTATATATTTAAATTTCCATTTTTAAAATTTTTTTTTTTTTTTTTTTTAATAAATTAAAAACTAGAAGTATGGAAGATAAATAACTCGAAATCAAAAAATCTAAAAATCCTAAAAAAGGAAGAAACATAAAGACGTTAAAATTCCATGGGCTTACATGAGAGGGATCTAAAAATCCTAAAAAAGGAAGAAACATAAAGACGTTAAAATTCCATGGGCTTACATGAGAGGGATCTAAAAATCCTAAAAAAGGAAGAAACATAAAGACGTTAAAATTCCATGGGCTTACATGAGAGGGATCTAAAAATCCTAAAAAAGGAAGAAACATAAAGACGTTAAAATTCCATGGGCTTACATGAGAGGGATCTAAAAATCCTAAAAAAGGAAGAAACATAAAGACGTTAAAATTCCATGGGCTTACATGAGAGGGATCTAAAAATCCTAAAAAAGGAAGAAACATAAAGACGTTAAAATTCCATGGGCTTACATGAGAGGGATCTAAAAATCCTAAAAAAGGAAGAAACATAAAGACGTTAAAATTCCATGGGCTTACATGAGAGGGATCTAAAAATCCTAAAAAAGGAAGAAACATAAAGACGTTAAAATTCCATGGGCTTACATGAGAGGGATCTAAAAATCCTAAAAAAGGAAGAAACATAAAGACGTTAAAATTCCATGGGCTTACATGAGAGGGATCTAAAAATCCTAAAAAAGGAAGAAACATAAAGACGTTAAAATTCCATGGGCTTACATGAGAGGGATCTAAAAATCCTAAAAAAGGAAGAAACATAAAGACGTTAAAATTCCATGGGCTTACATGAGAGGGATCTAAAAATCCTAAAAAAGGAAGAAACATAAAGACGTTAAAATTCCATGGGCTTACATGAGAGGGATCTAAAAATCCTAAAAAAGGAAGAAACATAAAGACGTTAAAATTCCATGGGCTTACATGAGAGGGATCTAAAAATCCTAAAAAAGGAAGAAACATAAAGACGTTAAAATTCCATGGGCTTACATGAGAGGGATTCCAAATCCACAGGGATAAATGGAAGATCACAAGGATCTCTATGACATCAGCAGTTTAATTAAGTACTGATTTGATAAAAGCTCTATGTTAGCTATCTTCCTGTTACAACATTCCTTCGTCAAAGATTGAGACCAGCTCAAAAGAAAGGTAGATTAAGAGTTGCAAAGAATTCAAGCACATCTATAGCAGGTCTCAAGTATTACCAACAAACATGGCCCAAGGAATAGACATTGCAACCACCTTAGTCTAAAGCCAAAGCACGCCTCTATAGATGAAGGTGTTAATGTGTAACCATATGATGATTGTACATAATTCTTAACAATAGTGGTATTGCAGGTATAGCTAAATAGAGACCAATATATGAGCCAAACTCAGTACTCAGAAGTGGCTAAATTATCCTCCCAAAACCAGTGCATTGATATTTCACACAAAATCATAAAATATTGACATTCAACCTAACATTTCTTCTTCAGAAGTGGTAGATTATAACCTCAATGTTTTTTGACCAAAAGTTCAAAAGGTTGGTCAATCACCAGCGTATGCATGTGTATGAGAGAGAAAGGAAGATATGGTAAGAGAAGATTACCACAAAATCTTGGTATTCCACAATGCTGCCGGCATAGCCACGACTGATTGTGACTTTCAGGACATACCTGTAATGAGCATAATTCAGCAAACGTTCAACGCACATTTTAAAATAACAAATACCATATTGAAGTATTGATCTGATAAAATGAATAGATGACATCATGACAGAATTATTACATATTTATTCATTTCCACTTTCTACTGTTTATCCAATCATCAATAAGAATGCAGTGTGCCTTTTTTTTTTTTTTTGATGAAAAATAATATTTTGAGTTATCTAAATTAATACAAGAAGGGTGGGCCTGGTGTAGCGGTAAAGCTACCCCTTGGTGACCTGGTGGTCACGGGCTCGAGTCGCGAAAACAACCTCTCCATTTGCGAGGGTAAGGCTACATACATCAACCCTTCCCTAGGCCCTGCTTAAGTGGGAACTTCGTGCACTGGGTACGCCCTTTATCTAAATTAATACAATTTAGCATCGGCACTCCCACCCCCTCCTCTCCAATCTTGTGTTTGGTTAGGCCTAGGGATGGCAATTTAAACCCGGCCCGACGAGAACCCGACCCCGATTAATACAGTTTTTTCCCGAAAAATACTCCCGACGGGTCGGGGATGGTATTAAAAAAAAAAAATCCCGGTCATTTTCAGGCTGGGGACGGTGATAAGAAATTCCGCCCCGGCCCCGGCCCGACCCCGTCCCCGTTTCTGCCCCGCCTAATATATATTATGTACTCATCTCTCTCTAATATATATTATATACTCTCACCTACCTACCCACTAATATATATCAACTCTCTCTCTCATCTGCTAACAATCCCAAGACAAACACACCTCCTCTCCTCTCTCTCTCTCTCTCTCTCTCTCTCATCTGCAAGCTCCAACGGTCTGTGTTTGCCCCACTTCATAATGTTCAACTTAATTCATAGATTTCATAAATATAATTTTTTATTTATTATGGCTTATTAATGGAAAGAATTCAACTGGGTACTGATTGCTTACAGACATTCTTTTTCTCCATCTTCATTTTCTTGAAATTCTAACTGGAAATTAGTATAAGATTCTTTGCAAATTATGGTTTCCTAAATTTCCCAAAATAAAATATTTAGGTGGCGACTCTGTATCTGGCAAAGCAGTCCATGTTTGGCACTTCTTTCAAAAATCTGTTTTTCTCAAAACGATTTGCCGGATTTGGACTCTTTGGTTCAGACTTAGAACCGTGACAAATTTGAGAGTCCTGAGCTGTAGTGACCCCAAAATGAACAGAACGGGAGCTCGTTCCTCCCGGGGCGTTCGGGGACGTCTACAAGGTGGCAGCCAAATGATATGCATGCAAGTACTTTCAAGAAGTGTTGCCGAATAAGAAATGTGAATGAACAATCTTACCGAGTAATAAATGTTAGCCGAATAAGCAATATCGCGGTGTAGTGTTTTCGAATACTTGCCGAATAAGTTGCCGAATCCGAGATAATATGCAGAGAACTAATAGTTGATAAGATGCCGAATGATATTCATGTGAGTACTTTCAAGAAGTGTTGCCGAATAAGAAATGTGATTTGAGCAATCCTGCCGAGTAATAAATGTTAGCCGAATAAGCAATATCACGGTGTAATGTTTTCGAATACTTGCCGAATAAGTTGCCGAAGCCGAGATAATATGCAGAGAACTAATAGTCGATAAGATGCCGAATGATATGCCGAATTTGCGGAGTTTGATAAGCAATGTTGCCGAATAGTAGCGCCTAGCAATTTTGTACTTTCGAGAAGTGAATCATGAGATTTTTGCTGGAGGTGAATAAATTAATAATTGTAGTTGTTTCGAGAATGTCCAATATTGTGGAGTGGACGTATGTGTGGCCGAGTAGGATTGCCGAGAAAGGTGGAAGAGACGCCAAGTAGCTTTGTATATTTGCTGAGCAATCTTTTATGAGTTGTAACATTGTCAAAATGCACATGCATGGGCTCAATAGCCGACTGATTCTTCAGAGTGGAGAAATTGTCAAGGCTTGCGAGATAAATTGTGGCTGAGATAGGTGGGTCGGCAACTATTTTGGCTTGCCGAAACACATTGGTCAGCAACTTAGTTTGAAACACTTGGTCGGCAATTCCTTTCGGTTGTGCCAGCTGGAATACTTGGCCGGCAATTTTAGCCTGGTGCTTTGGCAGAATATCACATCGATTGAATTGCATCGCCCTCGAGATTCACAGTAATTTGAATTTTGGATAGAAATTGCATACATTCATCGGCAGTGTGGTTGCTGAGGTGTCTTTGTACAGAGACAACATTCAAACCCATTTGATTCTTCTCAAAAGCACCTACAACTGACAAATGTTTCGCAATACATGTAATGTATAATATATAAATAAACTCTTAGACTGCCAATGCACAAGTTGCACTACTACAATTGGTTAACCTTGGTTCTTTAGAGAGAGAAAGTAATTAATTACCGAGCAATATGTTTGTTGAAAGGTTTCCCAGCAAGATCAACTAATAATATAATATTTCGACATGGGTGCATTCATACATATAGAAGCATAAATGAAAATAAGCTCTTTGGAAAATGATGGCTTTGTTATATATTTTGTCAACCAGTGCTATTCGGAGTCTGACATAATAGTTTTTTTTATCAATTCCTAGAGAGAGAAAACTTACAACCCATAATTTTGTGACATATATATATATATTTTATCTATGCTCATGCTTTTTGGGTTTGATTAAAAAACTAGTATACACACATATACGTAGACTAGAAATATACAAATAAATTCTTTCAAAGAGAAAAACAGCTTCCCTTATTCAGTGTAGGCCGACTTGTAGCCAATCATGTGGTTGGAAACTTTTCTTAGCTTTATGATGTGCCGAATCACTTGGTCGGCATCTCTTTGAATTTGGATTTGCTGAGAATGTAGTCGGCAAGACTGCGTTATGCATGCAACACCTTTGATCTTTGGTTTTGCCGAGGTTTGGGTTGGCATCAACGGAAGCCATTAGAGAAAAAGAATCACTTTCAAGATATGCTTTGTGAAACAAAGAATAAATAAATAAATAGATAGACACATGTATTAATTTATCCGAGCAGATGTGTTGACTTGCCAAAAAGATGTTCGTACCAATAAAGGTGTGAAACCCATTTTTAGAGAGAGAAAAACAGCTACTGACCTCATCTTGTTTTGACAACCTTTCTAAGCAATATTAATACTCAACGATGCTTTGATCAAATCTGTGAGCATAAATAGATACATACATAGATGTGTATATATATATATGTGTGTGTGTGTGTGTATACCTGAACTTTAGCAAAAAACAAAATCAGAATGAAAGAAGCCAAAAACCTAGTTGTGGGCCGTATTACTTGGGATTGGTTTTGCTTTTGTAGAAAGTGCACTGACCTCAAAGCAACTAGTATATGTTTACTTACAGCAGTATATTTGTTGTGTTCTTCGTTGATCTCATTCAGTCGCTCCCACAGACGGCGCCAATTGTGAGACCATGAAATATCCTCTCACATGGATGTTGTAGAGATCCAGCAAAGAGAAGAGCTTCACCCCTGTAGATCTGCAATGAGGAACATAGTCGGTGCCACCCAACCGGGGTTGCTAGCCGGGAGTCCTCCGATGATGAAGTTAGTCCTTGAATCAAGAAATAGTATATATGTATATCAGAAGGGGTGTGTGCGTGTGGTGGAGGGAGAACAGACATACCTTTCACTTGGGATGCCCCCCTTTATATAGACGGGGGGTGTGATATTTATTTGGGCTGGACCTTTGTAGGCTTTGTTTGGGTTAGGCCCAATAAGCTAATACCTATAATTTTCTGGCTCCCACAGAAAATAATACATGAATGTTACAATTTTTGCAAATGTCACTTTACATTTATTGTATAATATTTGAATATATATATATATATATATATATATATATATATATGAGAATATAAGTTGCTAAAACATTGTAGTTTTTTTTTTAATTTTTTTTTTAATTTTTTATTTTTTGCGACGGCAAATATTAGTTGCCATAAGTAGATTAGGCAATTGCAAATAGTTTGCGACTATTATTTTGCGGTTGTAAAAGTACTTGCCACCTCCACATTTGCGTCTCCAATTTGCCGTCGCATGGTCCGTCGCAAAAGATCTTTTGCGATTGTATTTCTATTATTTGCGACAACTTGTAACGGCAGCAAAATATACTTTTTGTAGTAGTGACATATGGTCCAATTCTCAAAAAGGCATACAACCCTTCACATTGGATGGCTCTAATAAATCTAAAAAGATCTAAATTTCCCGAAAAATAATCTATAGAGATAGAGAGATAGAGAGAAAATAATCTATGAGCAAAAATAATAGACGAGAAGACATACTTGTCGATATATTGGCTCATTGGCATTCCAAAAGACATAAGTCTCTATGGCATTGATGCCCCCCTTCCTTTGCTTTCGTGATCAAAGACGGCCCATCTAAAAAGCAATTCTACAAATTTAACATTCAATTATATTAAAGTATAACTTGATTGTCCTTAACACGAGCATCCATAAATTCTACTAGGAAAATAAAACTTTTAAACTAAACAACATTAACTCTATTTGATTTTGAAAGTAGTTGGAGTCTTTTATTTTGTGTTTTTATTGTCTTTAGGAATTTTTTCATATTTAATTTTTTAAAAAAAATTAAATGAAGTTAACCTTGATGTATCTAAAAAAATAAAATATTTGTGAATTTTTTCACAAATTTTTTATAAATATTTTAGTTTTTAAATATGTTTAGACTAAGAGAATGTAAACGGTAAAAAAAAAAAAAATTGCTTAAAATGTTTAAAATGTTCAAACAGTAAAAAATAAAAAATAAAAACTCAAATTGTTTTTTAAAATTATTAACCAAACAGGATGATTTAAACTTATCAAGCAGTATGTCACGTTCTACCAAATTACCTAAACAGAATTGCCTACCAAGAGGAAGTCTCAAGAAAAGGAAGCTAATGAAATATTTTGGAAGTTCCTGGAAGACTTGAGAAAATATGAAAATATGGTACATATATAATTCTATAATGTACATGGAATGATTTAGAATAGGTTTTATAGCATTTAAGTGAAGATTGGAGGAATGGAAGCAATAGAAGCTTCTAGAACCTCTAGAGAAATGAAGGTGGTAAAAGATCGATTGTACCTACTTCTAGAAAGATGTAGATGTTTATATAGATATTTTTAGGGAGAATTCTAAAAACCTCTTGTAGGATAAGGAAAGCTTTCATGAGAAGCTTCTTCATAGTCACTTTCTTGTATGCTCTGGAATATTCTAGAAAAGGCCTAAGATGCCTATAAATAGGAGAGGGGCTCATTTGCTCCATCCATTCTCTCTATCTCACATTCTTCTATAAATTAAAATTCAGTATATATCTATAAAAATAATGTATTTAATTATTAAAATTGATAAAATTTATCATTAATTTGTAATTATTTTTTTACAATTACCCAGATCTAATATCCCAAAAAATTAATATCTGTTATAAATTGTTTTTATTTGATATAGCTAGAAAAATATAGATCAAATTTGTCACAATAGAAAAGATATGGATCAAATTAAAACAAAAGGCTAAAATAATAGGGAACACTGATATAATTTATCCATATCTAACTTGAAGGTGCATGTAGTAGCTTTTTGCGTTAACACAAAAAGAAAAAAAGAAAAAAACCGCCAATTAATCACATTTTGTAGATATATTATATAATTATAAATAGGAATTGGAACACAATTGGTCTTGTGTCTATCTATTTTCTATGAAGAAGCTCATCAAATAAAAAAGGCTGGCAAGAAGTAGGTAGTAATAGTTATCTCAAGAGAAATGTGAGGGGTTTCGATTGCCAAGTATCGCCTGGCGGAGGGTCGGGTCAGGGCGATAATCCTGGATTTATCTGGGCATGGTTGGATGTTGGGCCCGCAGTTGAATTGGGCAAATTGTCATTTTTGGATAAATTGCACTTTACTCTTTGGAGTTTGTTTTTTTCTATTTTGACTTTTCATGTTTCAAATTTTTTTCCCTTTACTCTTAAAGTTAATTTATGTTCAAAATTAAGTAAAAATAAAAAAATTGATGCACTGACATTTACATAATATAAAAATATTTTATTATATATAACTCACATTTCTGAAATAAACTTAAATTTTAATATAATGATATATTTTTATGTTCTGTCACAGTTATTGTGATATTTTTTGTGTAATTTTGAACAAAAGTTAGCTGCAAGAATAAACTGAAAAAAACTTGAAACATAAAGGGCCAAACTGAAAAAATAAATAAATAAAAAATTAAGAGCTAAAGTAAAAATATGACCAAATATAAAAAAGACAGTGTAATTTACTCATTTTTTTCGTAGTGTGATGGTTAGGGGTTCCTTTTTTTAAGGGATTTTTTATAATCGGAAAAAAAAAAAGGCAAATTGTAACAATTATACTACCTTCCAATTTCAATGGACCAACTCATAGATTCATCGAAATACAATAAGAAGCAAAAAAAACTAATTCAAAAAATTGCCATAGATCTAGATTTTTTTGTTCCAGATTTTTCTGGGTGAAGTATGTGTAACAGAAATTAAATTGGTGCAGTGTGAGTGCAAGTATGAAATGAATATGAGCTATATATTAATAAAATTTGAAATCAAATTTTAAAAAGAAAATGTTTGGTGGTCCGAATTTTTGTGGCTCGAATGTGTCAAAACGACATCGTTTTACACCCAAAATAATATCATTTTAAATATTTTAAACCATTTAAATCATGATTTTTTAGGCCATCAATCAGTGTTGATTTTAAAATTATAGCATTATTGAAACTAATTTAGTGACTTTTTCAAGTTCTTTATGCTGACATCATTGTAATGTAATTCGTTAATTATTACCATTTTGTGTCGCCTACAAGTGTAAGAATATCTTCATATAAAAAATAGAATAGTGAAATCATAAAATATTGATGGGAAACTTATGTTGCTTAAATTGGTTCAAATGATGTGACTTAATGATGTAGCGATGATGTGAAAATAGTTATTAATTTAATTTTATTAATTTTTTGTTTAAGGATACTATACCTAATTGTTCTTGATAATATACAATTTATTGAAATATTTTATCAACTCTTTTTCTTGTAAATTCTATCTCTTTAGTAGCACCAGCATTTAGTAGATTTTGAAAAAATTTACAACGTTGATGACAGTTTGCAATTAATATTAGTATTTGATTACGATCTAACAACAAATCTTGGATATAGAAACGGTGATATAAACTCATAAAAAAGAAAAAACTTATTTATAATTCTAAGATGTTTTGATTTTAAGTCCACTATGCTTTCAAAATAAGAACAGTATCTAAGGATTCTGATCGTTATCTGAATGTAGTCAACGTAGGGCTCTAGTGTTGGCAAGTTTCCAGTTTACAGAGGTGACTAACCTCAACATTTCCTTCCTTAAATCAAGCTCAGCATAGATCTGTTTCGTTTCCTATCTCAGACCATAACTTCAGAAACTGCTTCTTTGGTTATGCAAGAGACCTAAGACCAATAACTTGACATACAATAGTAACACACTCTTTTCTGAAAATGAAAAACTTTTTTATTTATTGAACAAAGATTTACAAGGAAAGAGGTGTCTGTAAACTGTTAGATTGTTAGAGTATTGTTTGCTCTAAGAAGGCCTAAGAACTAGACTTCTTTCTTAGTTTTAAGTATACTCTATGTAATCTCTCCTCTTTTGCTCTCTTTCAAGGCCTTTATATAGACTCTTTGTAGACTTCAAAGTCTGGATTTCAACCTATTCTATAAACATAAAATATTTTATACATTAAATTTTTTTTGTTACTTGAAAACAAACAAGAGACAAACAAGCAGGTGGTGTGCCCACATACTAATTTATTTAAGAACAAGAGACACCTGGTGGTGTAGTCTCATGGAAGTGTAATCTTCAGCCCATAGCTTTGCTAACTACCCATGGTTTTGTCAATCCATTGCATTGTCTAGATTCCATACCTCTCATCACCCATGATATCACTAAGATCATAATTTTCATCATATTCTTCAAGCATCTCATCACATCCTTCTAGATCTTGTTCCATTAGATATTTCTCTAAAAATTTACATCTTCTTTCAAATAAATATGTCCCCAATTCTAAATAATCACATACTAATTCATAAGGCATAAGGCAATCCTAGAACAATTAATTTTTCCTCCAAGGATGGTGTTATTGCAAACGTAGTCCTTCCATAATGAACTAATTTGAATCTAACTCTTGCTAATTTGTAGTTTCGTGAGATTGTATGAAAAATCCTCTTACCCTTACTTCTGTTAGATCTAATATAAAAGGTTCGTTCCAATCTTTGAACCAATCACATTTGTAGGGGATCACGTCTTTCTTCTCTTTGACTTTTATTAGATAATGAGCTGAATTTAGACGTTCATCATTTACCTCTGTTTGGGCAATTGTAAATGTGATGGGTGCCATGCTTAGATTCTTTCTAAACTTCATAAATTCTCCTAAACATGAATTGTTAGAATTTGGTGAGCTGAGAAAACATAGTACTCTGTGGGTGAGGTGAAACGTCATATGTATTAATTATTCCCAATTTCCATATTTGAACCAAAGGAGCTTTTGGGCTAATGATCTTGTCTGGATTAAATGAAACTTCTAACATTCTATAACTGTTCAAGGTTGTTCGTTTGTTGAAGTAGCACTATTGAGTTCCCAGATAAGTGACACATTCTTCATACCATTTCAGAAATAACTTAATAAACATACATCTTCATATTTTATCTTAGATGTCTGCAACAACCCCGAACTGTGATTAGCTAATAAACCTTACTTAAGAATGCTTAATCAATAATTAAGATTAAATTCTGAGTTAATTGCATTTGTTATGTGTTAATTGTGTTCATATCTATTTATGGCAGGAATATTTGTCTGTGTTTCTGTTTCGATATCCGAATTGAAGACCTTATCGGCATCCGAACACGAAATTGACTAAGTCTACGTGTTATTTAGCATTTTTAGAATTTTATGGTAGGTTTAATTGAAATTCGATTCGGAATCAAATATGTTAGGTTTTATTCTTGGAAATCCCGTTTGACAAAACTCCTTTGTGTTGTAATTTTATTTGTATTTTTATTTCAGTGAGGATATGAGTTGTTAGATGCGAATCCAACCCGAATTGTGCCTTGCAGAGAAGTTTGTGATGTTAATGGTTTCAAGATTGCCACTTCGCTGATTATGACGGGGTCGAGCTGCCCGGTCAGCTCGTGGCCAAAGCAAAATGCAAAAATGCATTCAAAGTTGCATGTCCGCTCGAGCGTCCGTTTCCCCGCTCGAGCGGAGAATGCTGAATTCCAGAAGTTTGGTGAGCCTGCAAAAATATTGTGATCCTTGTTTTCATGCTCGATCGTCGAAATCCCCGCTCGAGCGTCTATTTCCCCACTCGAGCGTATGCCCTAGTGCGGAACATTTCATATAGTGTCCCCGCTCGAGCGTCAATTCCCACGCTCAAGCGGACCTCGCGATTTCAGATTCTATAAATTCGCAAGTTGCTCCAAATCTAGGATTACTTCTCTAGATCTTCTTCTTGGGTTCTAGGATTTATATCTGGGGATATTTTGCTAGTTTTTTTTATGTTTGATTGAGTATTCAACTCATGGTTTAAAGAGTATACATCAAAGGATTATTTGTTTGTTCTACACAAAAGAGAGAGTTGTTCTTCAGTGAATTTTGAAGAATTCGAGCCTGAAGCTTTGGTGGATTCCGGAGTGGCTCATTGTCAAGACAATTCCGAGGTGAAGAGGGGGTTGGAAGAGGCACATAGAGGTTGGTTCAATTCGGGCGTGGATTCGCTAGGTAATTGAGAGTATACCTGTGTAATTCATTTATATCTTCTTAGTGGATTGTTTTGTGGCTGTTGCCCGTGATTTTTTTTATCACAATTGGAGGTGTCCAATTGTGGTTTTTTCACGTAAAATCGTTGTGTCGATTTGTCTTGAGTGTTTGATTGGGATTGTTATATACTGCTTAAAATTGATATATAATCACAAATCAACATCTAGGAGATTTCTAGATTTTTCAAAATAATTAGAATAAAATAATTGTACTTGATTAGGTTAATCAAGGATTAATTACCTTAGCCTAACCAAGCCGATATAAGGCTAAATTGAGTTTAGAACTTTCCATTACACCCTCATGTCATCATCTTTGAGACTCCAAATGTGAGAAAGAAGAAGAGAGGAAGAGAAAGAGAGATCAAATAAGAAAAAGGGGAATTATATGCTAATTGTGAAGAAATTAGAGGAATCAAGCTAGGCTTGCTAGAAATCAAGATAATTTAAGCTTCTAGGTAAGAATTCAACCTTAGAGCTATGATGTTGAGCTAGATAACTTGTGAATTCAAGAGGGTTAGGTGTTTTAACATGAGAATTGAGTTTGGAAAGTAGAAAAGAATGTCATTATTTGCACGCATGCTAATTTCATGTGTTTTGAAATTACTTTTAAGGATTTCTCTTTTGCATGTTCATGTTTTAACTTGGTTTTGGGAATTCATCGTGTTTTATATCATTTTAGCCCATTTGATCATGTTTTGGAAGGAGAGAATTTGTAACAAGTCATGCATGTTCTATATATTGCATTTCAAGTTGAGTTTGGACTAATTCACTTGCTTTTGAGCCTTGATTTTGCGAAATGGCTTTCAATTCATGATGTTATACAAGTTTAGACATGTTTTCTAAACTTGGAATTGAGTTTTGGGTCCAAATGATGTGTTTTAAAGCCTTGAAATTGAGTTTTAAACTTGGGAAGCAAATCTGGAAATTTCAAAATTCGCACTCTTCGCTCTAGCGGTAGAATTTGCGCTCAAGCGAAGAATGCAAGCTCCTAGTAATTTTGCAAAGTTTAAGGGTTGGCTTGAGCGACCACCCTTTGTTTTGAACCTTAGCTCGAGTGACCAAAATTTGCGCTTAAGCATAAAATTTAAGCTCTCAGTACTTTTGTAGACCAAGGGGTCCGCTTGAGCGACTGAAGTTGTGCTCGAGCGAACTATCTTGTTTCAGAAATTTTACTAAGTGTTTTCCAAGTATAGTTTTGCATCCTTATTGCATCCTAGGCATTCATAGGCTATGTTTAAGCTATAATAATGAGGATAAGAATTAGAGACACACGCCAAGAATGAACAATAATAAGTTTAGAATCGATAGCACGTGTGTTTTAATGTGTGTTCGTTATGTGTTTGTGTAGGTCACGTGCCATAGACCGTCTAATCCGTCTGATTTATTTGTTCTACTACTGGAGCTATTTGTGTGTAACAACTCTGTAAAGCTATGCTTGATTATAAGTATTTTCAGAATGATAAGATATGATATGTTTTATGAAATGCTATTTTGTGAATCATGAATGAATGTCCATTTTTCTGAAATGTATTTGTGGCATCCTTAGTTCACGTGGCCCTCGTTTGAGGGAAACAATACCGTGGCCAATATGCACATGGCTCTTTCTTGGGGGAAATAATACCGTGGCTTATGATTATGTGGCCCTTGCACAGGGAAAACAATATTGCGGCCTATGTTCATATGACCCTCGCCTGGGGGGTTCAATACCATGGCTATTTATGCACAAAGATATTGACCTTTACGGTCGTCGGTATCGACTATGCATGTGGGTCTTATGATCAATCTGATATGTTAGCTAATGGATGTACCACATATAACTGCTTATGAATTCTGTATAAGTATGTGAATCTAAATCTATTTCTGATATAAACTCTGATTTCTGAATCTGTGATGGATATCATTCATAAACCCCTTTACTTTGTTGTTATTCACTGGGGTCCAGCTCATTGTATTATTTATATATATACGTGATCAGGCGTGGGACCAGGCCTAAGTTGCTAGTCTGGAGTTCTGTTTTGTCAAGCCAACCACTGTGCCTCCCGAGGAGATTCTCGAGTTGAAGTATAGTCAAGTTTCTGCAAACAAGTTTTAAGTTTTTGTTTTCTTCTGTTTGTCTGAACAGTTTTTGTATACTCTGTATTTTAGGCTAAGTCCCTTTGATTGTATCTGTGTTGGTGACGTAAGAATAACATAAATATGTCGTCACATATATGTATATAAAGTTTAAATTTTCTGTCCTATGTACGTCTACACAATTCTATGGACATTGTATTTTGTTATTGCTTCCGCTAGCCCCTTAATTTCACTAATCTGTTCAGAGGCCTTAGATAATCCTACGATTACCGGTCGGTTACGATGCTAAACCTGTAGAGCTGGGTTTGGGTCATGACAATGTCATGGAGAAGTTGAAGAAACAAATATAATACTTTTAACCGTAAAAAGGTTTTGGCTACTAAATAGGTTGTCCTAATAAGCTCATTCATAGAACGGCTCTTCCTTGTTACCTGCATTTTTTTTGATAATTTCAGTGCTGTCTCGTGTCACCAAATCTAGCACTTATTCAGTTTCTACTAGGAGTGTTTCCTTCTCTGGCGGTGTAAGTTTTGTGGATGTAGATGCCATATTCAAGGTTTTGAGTTAGAGTATCTGCTAAACTATTTTTATTACCATTAATATATTTTATATCAAAGGTAAATTATTTTAACCAAAGTGTCCATCGTAAAAGTCTTCCTTACACCTGCATGTTAGATAAATTCTTATTTATGAAGCCTAGTAGGCCTTTGCAATTAGTTCTTATTAAAAAAAATTTTGGTGCAAAAAATATTTAAAAATTTCTATGCATTTTATTATGGCTAATAATTCTCGTTTCATAGTGGGATAATTACATTCAGCTTGATTAAAACTTTCTACAATACCTACATAGTTGATTATTTTCTTTTATTTTTAGCACCGAGCTCCAGTGATTATTACTTGCATCGGTTTCTAGTACTAACTTATCATTTTTATTAGGAAGAGTTAGGGTAGGTTAATCTTTACATTTTTCTTTTAAGAATTTTACTAAAGCAGAGTCGACTGAGTTCCAAGTCCAACTCTCATCCTTTTTAGTTTCTTTTGTAAAAGTTTTCTTATTTTGGCTAGATCTTTTATAAAATCTGAGACATAAGTTAAACATCCTAAAAATCTTTCTAATTGTTTTTTATTCGTAATTTTATTAGGAAATTTATTAATTTTTTCAATAACATGACTTTGCATTTTTATTGATCCTGTCTTAATTTCAAGTCCTAAAAATTTTGTTTCTTTTTGTGCATATACGCATTTCTTTTCACCTAACACTATTTTATGTTTCTCACATTTTTCTGTTATTATTTTGATATTTATTCTATGGTTTTCTATAGATCTAGAAAAAATTAAAATATCATCTATATATATATATAAGACAAATATTATTCAATTATTTAAAGATGTTATTCATTCTTCTTTGAAATATTTGAGGTGCACTTTTTAACCCAAATAATATTACAAGCCATTCATAATGTCCTTGTGGTTTACTAAAGGATATTAGTGGGATACTGTCTTTATCCATTTTATTTGCTAGTATCCACTTTTACAGTCCATTTTAGAGAACCAACAGGCACCATATATTATGTTAAAAAGGGTTTGCTTACTTGGAATAAAATAACTATCTCTTTTAGTATTATCATTTAATTTTTTATAATATATTATTGTAGACACCCCATTTTTGACCGTCCTCAAGACTTGGACGTCATCGTTTGAACACTCGATGATTATCCCTGTTCGTGTTCGTCTTGAGTTCTCGGACGTTTCGGCTACGCGCCTTGCCTGAAGACCTCTCGACTTGTTTGTTTTGTGTTTGGTTTTACATCAAACACTTATTATTTTGCTTCTGAGGGTGGGAAATAGCTTGTAGGCCATCCCCACACCTCACCGGCCATGGCTTGAGGCCACCGGCCTTGTTTCTTTGCCACCGGCCATTGGTGATGGCCGGTCGGCACTATTGATGGTCGGTCGGCATTGTGTTTGGTCGGCCGGCCACTGTTTTGATCAATCGGTCACTTTTCCTAGCCGAGACCTTTTCTTGAGGGAGCTTGACCCTTTTGAACCTTTTTTCTAGCTTCTCCAAGAAGCTTGACCCTTTTTTAGCTTCTCCAAGAAACTTGATCCTTTTTTTAGCTTCCCCGAGAAGCTTGATCCTTTTTTAGCTTCTCCAAGAAGCTTGAACCTTTTGACCGTTTTTAGCTTCTCCAAGAAGCTTGACCCTTTTTTAGCTTCTCCAAGAAGCTTGACCTTTTTTTTAGCTTCTTGAAGAAGGTTGAACCTCTTGACCCCTTTGCCTAGCTTCTCCAAGAAGCTTGGCCCTTTTGCTCTAAGCGTCTAAGAGAAACTTAGCCTTTTTGGTCAAAGCTTCTAAGAGAAGCTTTGCCCCCTTAGTTTCTCTATAAAAAGAGAGCCTCTCCTCCTCTTTAGGGGGTTAGAAAAAAATCTGATATGTATCATATATATATCACTCTCTCTATATATCTCCCTCTCTCTCTACATTTGGGTGGGTTAGAGGGTCCAAAAGGGTCTAGTTTTTGGCCATTTGAACTACAACTCTTGGCCTAAAACCTCCATCATCAACCTAAGGAGCTTGGAGGCCATTTTCAGAGGCTAAGGGACTGTTTTTTGGGACCAAGAGGCTGCTGTCCCCTTTTGGCTACAAAGGTAACCCCTTTTCCCTCTTTATTCCCTGTTTTTGCACACACTTTTAGCCTATCTTTCTTGCTGTTTTGAGCTTCGTGTATAACATAAAAAAATTCTATTTTTTTGTGTTTAAGATACTTCATTAGATCACTTTTGTGTTTGGGGTCGTTTACCCCCTCTTAGGCCTTGTTTGGCCCCATTTTGTGCTATTTTTGGTGAGCTTCGGGACCACCTTGTTTGGGCCTCCTCACCACTAAAATCTTGAGGGATTTCAGTGGTGAAGATAGTGGTTTAAGGTCCTAAGAAGGAGAGGGCCATCCCCTCTCCCTGTTGTCTTCAAAAAGTGCCATTTTAGCCTCATATGTGAGCACCTTTTTTAAGTTCATGTTGGCTATGTCTTAAGTGTTGTTTGTGCTTATTTTGCCATGATATAGCATTGTTTTTACTTGGTTTAGACACACCATGCTTGCTATGCATACTTGTCTTGTAATGCCATAAATTGCCTTAACATGTGCTTAGCATTTAGACCACTATGCTTACTTGTTTTGGCTTAGCTTTGTGAAGCTTTTGTGCATGTTTAGTGTGCTTGAGGTCTATTTTTGGTCATTCGGGTCATCCATGCTTTGCTTTGTATAGCTACCATGTAATCCCCCTTGGCTTGCCTTGTGTTTTAGACCATTGTTGCATACTTAGCTTGTCTTGTTTACTTGGTTTTGCACCTTCTATAATATGATTTCAGAGCTTTCTATGCATGCCATGTATCCATGTTTATCCTCTCTTAAGTGTGCTTAAAAGTTGCTCTTTGGTGCCTAAGTGTTGGACTTTATGTGCATGCATGCTTGTATGTGTTTTGGCCCTCATTTCCAT
>NW_021024991.1:316451-334328 GCF_004153795.1 Camellia sinensis | reverse complement strand
TATTGAGAGCTGCCCATTTGTTAAGACCATTCCTTACAATGTCATTGCATGCTCATCCCATCTTGCATGCCTGCGTTAGTTTGCATAACTTGTATGCTTGTATGTCTTACATTGCTTGTCCTCCATGTTTCATGTTGCATACTTAGCCTCCATGCCTAGGTTGCATTGCATAAGCATGCATGCTTTGCTCTTGAATTGAGTATGATAGAGTGGGCTTTATGTGTTTAATTGGTTTGCAGTCATTTGAATTAAAATGCACAACCTTGGTTTCTTGGGCCATCACGCATTGAAATGCGCGATTGGCTGGTCCGAGGGTCAAAGCACCACCCCTCCTTTGAGTCATAAACATGATAAGAGTGTGGTTGGTTGCAAACATTGCTTGGAAATGCATGGTCAGCCCATGTTTTGCCCTCTGCTGCCTTCAAAACAATTCTACAGGAAGATTTGGCCGACCGGCCATATGCAGTGCCGACGGCCCATCTTCCGGACCGTATCTCAATCAGAGGCCGGTGTCATTCTCCATGTGCCGGTGGCAAATCCCCTTAGCCGTGATTGTTCCGAGCATTCAGAGAAGCAACCCTGGACTTGTGGCAGTCTCAGAGGAGGATAACAGTCAAAGTGGAGGCAACTTGCGCATGGCATGTGACTTTCCGGCGGAATCGTGCATACATTCATGGGGCCCCTTCCAAGGCAGTTTACTGTTTTCTAGATTGTTAATTGCTTAACCTATTAACGGACTGTATAATTAGTTAAGCTCATAGTTAATTAATTATGTATTATTTCTTTGGTCCCTGCCGAGCAATGGCGAATTTGTAATAAGTGTGGTGCGTGTGTGGATGTCTTCCAATCCCCACTTCTTTCTTCCTTTTTACTTTACCTGTTTCGATGGTTAGGTATAGGGCATATTTTAATTTAGCTACTTATGCTATGCATGCGTGTATCCATACATATTGTATGTATGATCGGCTCGGGCGCATCATACTAACTGATTGTTACTTCAATTCCAAGTTGAATACGTGTTAGTTTGTATCATCATCACTTGCCATCTTTAGATTAGCGAGCCTGTCTAGATTGCATCTTTTTTGTGTTGCAACTAGCCATTTTAACATGAACTTAGGGATCATGCATGTTGATATTAACTGGTTTCTATTTTTGGCTTGGAGTACTCGTGTAATTCTATTGCTTTAGGCATCTCTGCATGCGTGTGAGTGTTTGGCCATGACAGCATGATACCATGAGGCTGCCTGCTTATGTGATATAACTGCTTATGAATTCTGTGGATGGAGGTTGAATTACCAAATTGGAATAATGCATTAAAACTGTGGAGTTTTAAACCCACTAGATTACGTGGCAAAAAACATCTTTTCTAAAGCCACTTGAGGTGACGAAACCTACATTTCAGTCTACTTGCGAGTAGCAAACCATTTTCAAACAAACATACAATTTTGTTCCCATTTAGGCGGATTGGTCTATTACTTGTTGCTGTGCGCATAACATCAGTAATTCTAGGCTAATAATCGGAATAAGAACACATAGAGTTTCGAAAAACGGATATCACGGTTAGTAGAGGCCGATTCTTCGGAATCGGGCGAGAGGGGGTTGCTCATACTGACCTTTCCCAATCGTACCAAGCTCCCGAGCCGAGGCACTTTGGTTTGATGACGGACACGTGGCTTAGGGCAAACGAGTCAGGGTTCCGTAAATTCTCCAAAATAAATATTAGGTAGCGAACTCTGTATCTGGCAAAGCAGTCCATGTTGGGCATTCTTTTTCAAAATCTGTTTCTCAAAACGCAATTTGTCGGGATTTTGGACTCTTTGGTTAGATTTAGAACCGTGGAACAAATGAGAGTCCGGAACTAATGTAGAGACCGCAAACGGAACAGAACGGGGGGACTCGTCCTCCGGGGCGTTCGGGGACGTCTGCATTACCATTCTAAGCTTCCTCTTTTTATCTCAACATGATTCTAACCTAAATGATGGACTACTTGTGACTTGGATTGTCACTATAATAAATTTTTGCATCTTTTGTTGCTCTTTTTAATTTCTTTTTGAATACTGATTTCTCTAATATTTAATGCAGCTTCCGCCAGTTGGAGAGATTCCCTTTACCACAGTGCTGCGTAACGAAGTCAATATTGTATGTATAACAACCGCTTTTAGTTTTAAGACTCCAATTGTTTATTGTTATATGTAAATATAATAGAGTGTAACATTTGAGTACAAAGGCTGGTATAATCTTTGAAAATTATTTTTTTCGATAATTACATCATGTGTTGGTTGATTGGGGTTTTGCTAAAGTTTTAGAAATGATTTAAAAGGTAACTGATTAATTTCATATAACTAAATTTTCAATAGCGTCATTAATGTATCGATCGTACTAATAGTAGCGATTCGAACATATTAATGTGGATTTTGTCTTTTTCCACATATATTTCTGGAAAGAGTTTACTTTCCCAACAAACATACTAAGCATCTTTATCTAAGTAAGCCAAGAGTTCATGAAGTATTAAATCCTTCTATATGTATTCTTATCCGTATATACATACGTTAACATTCAGTGTAATAGATATAAGACATTTATTTCTTTCATTCTTTTTTGCTTGATACAACGTTTACAATATGTATCGTTTCCTTTTTATGCATCTTCTTCATTCTTCTGCCATGCCATACAGATCTCCTTCATCTTCATATATTGGGCACATGTAATTCTTATATCCTATTTATTCTTTTGCTAACTGACTCTTTCAGATTGTATACTAAAAATTATTTATACGAGTGTCTTCTTGACGATATGCTTACGTTATCCACTCATTATTATTTTCTATTGTCAGGAGTTTCTATTTAATATTTCCTTATTATCAATTTTAACTAATATATTTCTTTTTGTATATTTAGGATTATTGAAACTTGCTATCCATCAATTATCTAAACTTGATCTCATTGGGATTTAGGTTGTAATTCTATCTATTGGTATTCCATTGGGTAGGTTTAGATTTATTTGCTTCTATAATTTTTATGTTGCATTTTAGGATCTATGAATTATTATCTAACTTAATATTATTTTCAAAATATCTTAATATAGATAGATGTTTCATGCAATATTGATTTCTACGGTTTTTTATTTTCAAAGTTAAAAATCTGATTCCTGAATCCATCTTTAAGCTAATATAATATCCTTGGTCTGGCAATTAACCTAATTAGGTCTCCCACATAGATTACTTTTTTTCCAGTGATTATGGACCTTCAAAATCTTCGTTATCAATATCACACAAAATGATATGTATCTATATCTTGTCCTTTATCAATAATGGTGTATTTGTATTTGTATTTGTACACATTTCCTATATACATATATTATACTTATTATTTTTATTATTTTAATATTTCATAATTATTAAATTGATTTCTTTTACATCTATTCACAATCCTTATAATTTCAGATATCTCTTTCCATTCTTTACACACACAATACACAACACCCACACACACACACACACACACACACACAACATATAATTTTACTTGTTAATTTGAATATTGATTTCTAATATATTTTCGTCTTTTCATATTATTGTATATCAATCTTTTTCTATTTCTTTTCTGAGGATTTTCTATGACAGAATTGTTTCCTCTTTAAATTTTCTACTACTTATTTCTTCTGTCATCATAAAATTTAACTTTTCATTGGTGTCCCTATTGATCTTCATTTCTATTTTCAATCTCTTCTTCGATTAATTCTATTATTTTTGTTATTTCCTACGCCAATTCTAAAGCTTGATTTTTTCCGCTAATTTATTTTATTTTTTAACAAATTACAACTACACCCATAAAGTTTGTTTAAAATATGAATCGGTCCTATAATATTAAAAATTACAACTATTGTTTGTTACAAATTTTAATTTAACACCATACCCAAGGAAAAACAAAACAACTATTCTCTTATACAATAATAAATTATCAAAAATTTTTATTGAAAAATATTCTTCATATAATGAAAAATTGTTAATGGATTTAATGATTTGTTTATTAACAAAATGGTTAATTGAAAAATATTTTTCATATCATTAAAAATTGTTAGTTTACTTAATGATTTACTTATGAATAAAATTGATCATTTGTTATGCGAGTATGATTCATGTATTAATAAAATTAGTCATTTGTGTATATATGTATTTTGTTCTGCTTTTTTATTAGTGCAGTGACTTATCTTAGTAATTTTTTTTAGATGGAAGAATTATCCTAATATTTGTTTTATATTTGTTTGTTGAGAAAACCTATACACCATAATTTTTTATATATATGAATTCAGAAGAAAGGTTAAATATTCATAAATTCACCCAAAATGATATGGTAATAGAATTGGAGACGACATCATCAGGTGATTGAACACACTGTTGTGTGGCCGAACAAATCTGATCAGATTGGGTGCAATTGAACACACAGTTGTTCGCCCCGTGGGGGCCATCACGGGTCCCGTTTTGATAATCTGAACTGTTCAATGTGTAGAACTCGTTGAGTACTATATGCTTTCCAAAAATCACGTTGATTGGATATCGATAACTACATGATCAAATCAGTTTTGTATAAAAAAATTGATGGTATTATAATTAACGATTGAGAAAAAACAATCTAATCAGATAGCTATCGATATCCGATCAACGTGATTTATTATAAGTATATAGTACTCGACGAGTTCTATACATTGACGGTTCAGATTATCAAAATGAGACCCATGATGGCCCCCACGGACCGAACAAAACCATTCAGTGCAATGCCCAAACATTGGCCAATAATTTCCTATCATCAATTCAAGTGCACAGCTTGTACAGTTACCGACCCACCTTTCTAATATTCTCCTACACACTTTTTTATACAATTTTTTAATACATATTTTTCTAAAAAAAGTTAAAAAGTTAACCCAAACATTCATATTTTTTTCCTCAACTTTTTAGTCCAAAAAGACAAAAAGTATACTTATTTAGGACACCACAAACAAGAGAGAGAGAGAGAAAAAGTGCGTATCAATTAAATCCTCTTTTATTGTTACGAAATTTAAAATTTCGGTACTACTAGATATACCAATTAATGTACTAACTAATGTATCAACACTAGTTATGACATTCTTATTGACTTCACTCATTATACAAATTACAAATATCAAAAAATCTCTTAAATTATGCCACATCAATTGGTACACTAACTGGTACATAAAGCATTATTCCTAAAAATTTCATTTTTCTCGATTTTGTAAGGAGTTGGTGAGAAATAAAAGAAATTATTTGATAATAAATGAATTTTTCATAAATCCAAGAATTTATTTGCTCACTTTATTTTATTTTATTTTAATTTAACCAAAATACTCAAATTTGTTATTTTGAATTTTATGATTCAAACCAAATTTTAACTTCATTATCAAAGTTTATTTAATTTTATAAGGTCTCTTTCATTTTATCTTAAGTTTTTGAATTCCCTAAATTAGTTTATCAAGTAAAATTCACAAGAATGAAATTCATTTGATTTCGAAATATGCATTCAAAATCTATTCTTAAAAAAAGAAAATGCCACTCGGCCATTGATTCTTGCCTCTGTCTATTACAAAAAAACATAATGGCACTAAATACTAAATTGGAACACTTTATGCAAAAATGAAATTTGTTTGAATTCTTGATTTTCTACAATAAAAATTATCACTGAACTAAAATGATTTTTGTTACTATATTTTATTTATTTTTTTGAATGTTATCATCTCTAGTAAAAGAAATGAATTTAATCAGAGCTGATATCACGTGACGGTATCATCTTACGACGTTGGAAGTGGATAAATGAGTCCACTATTAGTGCCTTATTTTGTTTTCTTATTGAAAGGGCTTTTTTGGGGGGGCTATAATTGAATGGGCTGAAAGTCTTCAACTTGGGCAAGTTAGCGTAGCCCATTACTCTATGTCCAACCCAATCTAACCCATGCTTGGGTTGGACTTCTTTCAGTGGCAAATGCTTGGTTGAAAATGCCAACCTCACAGTGGGCTTGATTGGGCTTCGATTGTGCCTTATTTTAGGAACCCAATTCAAGAAACATAATCTAAAAATTTTTATTTAAAAAAAATATATTAACACATAATAATATATTAATATGAATAGAGAAATAGTTTAGTGTGTAAATTAAAATGATGGTTATTTTTTGATCTCTCAACGGAATAGTCATTTTTCTAACTTTTAGTAAATGATAATTTCATTTGTAATGTGTATTTCTTTCATTTTTATTGAACTAAACAAAAAATGAGTATTTTGAAAGAATGATCATTGTACTTCGACTTTCATTTTGCAACAATTGACACATAGGCTAAAAGAATCCTTTCATATGTTTGAATTTCAATGTAATCACCCATATTAAATTCCTATTATGTGGTTGCTAAATTTATTCAACTTGAAGCGTTATGTGTGATGTTTCAAACCATTTCATATGAAAAATGAAAAGTTCACATAATTTTGTCACATAATCAGACATAATTTTTTTGTATATGACGCGGGACTCATTAAATGCGAGAAAATTGTATTTGATTTTAGGGAGATGCTACAATGTGTACTGTACGAGTACGAAATAATGTTCTCGTATAATCCTGTTGATCAAGTCTGCGCTCCTCCGTACGTCGTCGCTTTACTCCCTGAAAACACAAATGTGAGTTAGCCGGCGAGTGTGTGTCGGATACCTCTCCGATGCCCAAGTCACAAAAGCTTTGTGTATTCGAGAATTAAAATTGTGTTACCCCTACATAGGTTGTGTTATGAGTTTTTGTAGGTTTCGCATAGCACAATCCTAGTAGGACTCTTATTCCTCCATGCAGAGTCTCCTAGGAATCACACTCCTGAAAGATAATGTTTATCCTTCAACACCCCCCTCACTGCTTAAACCAAGTGAGATGGTTTCACTACGGTTGGATGACAGAACGACCGAGCTAACGCTGTCTCTTTCATACTTAACCCGGCCCCTCTATATGCAACATGTAGCTCGGCTCATGTTTCACTTGTACCTCGGTTTTCACCTGTTTGGACCGGGCTAATCTACAATAAGCCATGATCGAGCTAAACAGGCGAGGTCTAGCTTAAGGAGCCCATCATCCCGACCGTGGTGACTGTCTCCACCTGAACCGCACTAAACACTAACACCATGGTCCACTTTACAAAGCCCTTTTTACCTCGGCCCATAAAACGGCTCACAACTACGCCTGGGCCTAGCTCGGCCCTAATGCACACATAAAACTCGCTCTCAATTGCCCCATAATTCCATCTGCCAAGCATGATTTAGGATTGCCTTTCTACCTGTCGAGCTAAAAAGTGGCCTTTAACTGAGCTAAATTCATGCCGGGCTACTAATCTGTCCGGTCAAAACGTCTTTTCAGTCGCTGTATAACTGATCACTTTCTCTTCCATGCACACGTGGCTAGCTCTCATTGGCCCAGCGTAGCTATCACGTCGTCTTCATACTTCGAAAAATTTGAACAATCCTGCCTTTTTCATACACCTTTATACAAAAATCACTTATTTTGAACCTACCATTTCTACTATTCACTTCTCTCTCTCTTTCCTTCTGAATCTCCATTTTTGTAACCTCAGTACCTGCGAAGCCTGTGCTCTCATCACCATCTTCGTGGTTCCAGATCTACATCCTTCCGTCTTCAACCCGTAAGTAACTCAATCCTCTATTTCTTCCTATTCATTTTGCTCTGTACCGTTATACATAGGATAATATATATGTTTTGAAAAAACACTTTCTTGTAGTTTCTATGGAAAATAGCCACTTTGTTTCAAAATCCATGTGATAAACCCACTGAATTCATGACTAGTCTGAGAAATGACGCTTTTGATCCAAAATAATACTTCAACCGAACCAGGAAGTTGTTTGTATTAGGTGTGAACCTAGCCAAACTGAACAACCAAACTAAAACTTCATGCCATACCCGTAGTTTCAATAGGTTTAAGAACCCTCTGTATCACTTAGCCGGGCTAATGAACTGCATTAGGTTTGCGCAATACTGTGCTAGAAAGCCTCAACCACCGACCGAGCTATAACTCGGGGCCAAAACCAGCTCCCTGACTTAGTCAAAACCGAACTAAGAATGCTGCACCATAAGCTTCAACCGGGTTACGAACTTCTTGTTCCACTTAACCGAGCTAAAGTCTTCCACTCCAATTGGACTAAGAATGAATAGTATCCCACGTAGCCGAGCTAGGACTCCATTTATTTTACCTTTGTTACTTCTAGCACGGTCCAACGATCTGTGCTTAACACTTTTCCTTTTCACTTTGCAGACTGACTTAGGTTGGCCAGGCACACCTTTGCACGCTCAACCGAGATACTGAAGGTCATCTCAACACCGAGCTAAATTATACGTAATTTAAGGCCACATGGGGAAGTATCGATTTTTAGTGAACTCTCTAGGGGCCATAGCCGAGTTCCGAAAGGATTACCAAACTCCAGACGACGTCCACCTCTCACTAGCCGAACTAGATACCATTCCCTGGGGAAAACCGGGCTTCGTCCCTTTGAACGTTATTTCCATTGTAGAGGCCGGTCTCCGTTTTCCCGTTCAGCCTCTTCTTTGTGAATTCCTCTGACAAACAAATCTCTGCCCTACCCAGCTTTCTACAAATTCATACCGAATAATAAATGGCATCGCCGAGCTAAATTGCCGGCTCCGAGCTATTTCACCAGTACTCTCTAGGCCAGAACGAAGATGGCTAGGTTTATTATTTAAGAATAAGACGCCGCCGAGAGAAAATAATAAAAAACACCCCGGACAAAGATGTAAATGACGATGATTTTTTCTGGGTCCGGGCAACTTTGAAAACCAAGAAGCCCAAATACCAGGAGACCAGATCAACTGGAATAAAGGAGTAGCCGGTATAATTACCTCGGCTTAATTTTGCGCTTTCTTTACTTCGTTGGTCTCATTTTCAACTGTACTAACCGTTGTCTTTTTCCTTTATGCAGATTTGAACCATCTCAAGTCCCAGTATAGCTACCCCAACCTAGACGCCCTTCGCGTCGCACTAAGATATCCAAATCGAGGTTGGGTCGAGCTACTCAACTTTGAACCGACCTACAGATACAGTAGTAAGAGGAAGATTAGAGTGACAGACTTTCTTCTGGAACCCTCTCCTGAACCTGATCCAACCCTTCCAGAAATCAACCTTATCCCATTGACTGTAGAACAAGAAATGGCTAAAAAGAGAGCAGTAAGGGCCCTCATCACCGAGACAAACCAAGCCGAAGTATCGTCAGCCGGCCAATCACAAGAAGCCGTGGTAGCCCTTCCATCCTCTCAGCCGCCATTATCTCGGCCAAGCAAGCGTGTTCGGACTTTCACAACAGAGCCACGCCTTGTTGATGAAGATGAAACCTTGCTTCCCCAAACCACACCACCGAGCCCACGACCGGAGCGTTCTGACCGAGCTAGCTCCTTGGAGTGGGTGCCAAAGATCACCTACAAGAGTCACGCTATTACTGACTCCGACTCAATGGTCGCAGAAAAAGACCATTCGCTAGCCTTTAATCTTGCCAAGAGTGTCTGCCTTCCAGCTGATATGGAGCACCACGATCAACTCACTGAGCTGAAGGTCATTCGCTCGGCAACAAAATCAGTGGTGTTGGTAAGTTCTCCTTTTCCTTCTCCAAATTTCTACATCTTTTCACTCGGTTTATCTCAAAATTGTTTCTCTCCTTTTGCAGGCCTTACAGAAGAACCACGTCGCTCATAAGCGTGTGCTAGAACTTCCAAAGACCACAAGGTAGGCCGTGGCAGAGGCCAATGCTAAATCGGCCGAGCTACAGACCGAAATAGCCCTACTCATCGGTCTAGTCAACTCGGCCGAAGCAGATAAGAAGAAGGCTGCGGTCGTGCTGAAAGATAAATATTTACGCGAGCTAGCCAAGCTCGAGGGAAAGAAGGATGCTGAGATCGCTCGGTTGGAGAAGAGTGTGGAAGACGCTGAAGGCCGGGGTTACAAGGAGGGGGAGGCCACTTACATCAAACAATGCGAAGCTGCCAAAGATATATTCTTCAAATGTGGATGGAAGGCGGCGGTGGCCAAGCTTGGTCATGGCCAAGAGACCGAGGTCTTCCAAAATCCTCCCCCACATTACATATCGAGCTACATGGTGGAATACGCTATTGCCATTCAGCAAAAATTTTTTCAAGAAGGGGAGGACGAGGATCCTGCTCCTGAAGACAATGCCCAGCCCGGTCACCAGTCTACCTCTCCCACTCCAGTGGTCTCCATCCCACCTTCACCTGTTGCGACTGTCATGGTGCCTTCGACTAAGCTCAACCAAGGGGTGTTTGCCACAACCGACCTACCTCTGGGTGAAGACCGGGTTGTTTTGGACGCTGACTTGGATGACTTTTTCCCCTGATTTTTCTTTTCTTTGTAACAAAAGAGTTTGTAACCGGGCTAAGGCCCGACCTTTTGTACTTCTATTTTGGATTTTGAATGAAAATCTCGTATCTTTCTGCTCGGTCTATTACATACGTGCACTTATTTTTCAACTATAATTGATACTGTTTTCTCTGGCCGAGGTACTTGTCTTGGTCTTGCAGCCTTGTATTTTGCTCGGTCATTCCTGCCACCACTCTTCAGCCTAGATCTTTATCTCAGCTGAAGAGTACTCAAAGTTGGTTATTCCAGCCAGCTACTCTTCAGCCTAGATCCTTATCTCGGCTGAAGAGTACTCAAAGTTGGTTATTCCAGCCAACCACTCTTCAGCCTAGATCCTTATCTCGGCGGAAGAGTAATAAGTGTTGATTTTTTCAGCCAACCTCTTCAGCCCAGATCCTGATCTTGGCTGAAGAGAGCTCAAAGTTGGTTATTCCTGCCAACCTTGAGTGAAGTGTTTGGTTATTCCTGCCAAATGTCCTACAGCCTAGATCCTTATCTCGACTTAGGAAAAGTAAGTGTTGGTTTTTTCAGCCAACCTCTCCAGCCCAGATCCTGATCTTGGTTGAAGAGAGCTCAGAGTTGGTTATTCCTGCCAACCTTGAGTGAAGTGTTTGGTTATTCCTGCCAAACGTCCTGCAGCCTAGATCCTTATCTCGGCTTAGGAAAAGTAAGTGTTGACTTTTCCAGCCAACCTCTTCAGCTCAGATCCTAATCTTGGCTGAAGAGAGCTCAGAGTTGGTTATTCCTGCCAACCTTGAGTGAAGTGTTTGGTTATTCCTGCCAAACGTCCTGCAGCCTAGATCCTTATCTCGGCTTAGGAAAAGTAAGTGTTGGTTTTTCCAGCCAACCTCTTCAGCTCAGATCCTAATCTTGGCTGAAAAGAGCTCAAAGTTGGTTATTCCAATCTCTTCAGCTCGGATCCTGATCTTGGCTGAAGAGAGCTCAAAGTTGGTTATTTCGGCCAACTCTGCTTTCGATGCCCCTAGCTCACTAAAACATCTTTTACAGAAGAATACAATTATGCTGAAAAGGAAACTACTTGCTTTATTGAAAAAAGGAAAATTACAAGTACTTTAAAGGAAAGCTAAAAATAAAATAGTTTGAGATTGGTCGTGTTTTACGGCCTGGGAATGGCCTTGCTGTCTTCATTTTCCAAGTGGTATGCCCATTTTCCTGCTAATCCAACCACTTTGTAAGGTCCTTCCCAATTAGGCCCTAACTTGCCATCTCCGGGTACCAAGGTGTTTTCCATTACTTTTCGCAGCACCCAATCTCCAATCTTGAATTACCTCGGATGTACTGTCTTGTTATATTTTCTAGATAACTCTTGCCGGTATGAGGCGATGTGAACCAGTGCCCATTCTCTTCTTTCTTCCGCGAGGTCGAGTTCCAAGGCTATAGCTTCTCCATTTAAGTTTGGGTCAAAACTTTCACTTCTAATTGGGGAGGCCGACTTCCAGTGGGATTACTGCCTCCATGCCATAAGCTAAAGAGAATGGTGTTTCTTCAGTTGACCTCCGATGTGTAGTACGATAAGCCCATAAAACATGAGGAAGTTCCTCTGCCCACTTGCCTTTCGTTTTCTCTAATCTTTTCTTCAGTCCATCGAAGACAACTTTGTTTGATGCTTCCGCCTGGCCGTTTGCTTGGGGGTATGCAGGTGTAGAATTGTAGAATTCTATCTTGTATTCTTCACAGAAGCCTCTAAAAATTTTGCCGTCGAACTGAGTGCCGTTGTCGGATATTAGAGCCTTGGGTATGCCAAACTGAGTGATGATATTCTGCTAGACGAACTTCTTCATATCTTTCTCCTTAATTGATGCGAGTGCTTCTGCCTCCACCCATTTTGTGAAGTAGTCTGTTGCTGCAAGAAAGAACTTTCTGTTGCTGGGTGCCGTTGGAAGTGGTCCTACTATGTCCAAGCCCCATATTGCGAAGGGCTATGGGCTTGTTAAAGGTAGAAGCTCTCTGGCTGGTTGATGTATTTGGTGTGCGAACTTCTGACACTTCTCGCAGTTCTTGACATACTTTTTTGAATCTGCTTGCATGTAAGGCCACCAATATCCTTGTGAAATTGCTCTGTAGGCCAATGATCTTCCCCCTTGGTGGCTTCCGCATACGCCTTCATATATCTCGAACAAGAATGCTTCGACCTTACTGGGATGAACATATTTTAGATAAGGTCCTGTGAAGGATTTCTTGTACAAGGCCATAGATGGGGAGAGCCAAAATCGTTGTGACCTTGCTCTTATTTTGTTGGTCTCTTTCTTCTCTTTAGGTAAGATGCCGTCTTTCAAGAACACTATAATGGGATACATCCATGAAGGGCCTAGTTCGGCACAACATACCTCTACTACTTCAGGTTCTTCAATGCTTGGTCTCAGTAGGAAGTTGATCAGTAATGGATGTGGGATGGATGTATCTGCCATTGAAGCGAGGCCTGCTAGTTCGTCTGCTCTACTGTTTTCTTCTCGGCCGATCTGCTCTATCTGCACTACTTCAAATTTCATGATTTCTCTTCTTACTAACTCTTGGTACTTAGCCATCCTTTCATCCTTTGCTTCGTAGTTGCCTGAAATTTGGTTTACCACCAGCTATGAGTCACTGTAAACCATTAGCTCGGTGGCCTTCATGAAGAGTGCTGATTTTAGGCTCGCTAAAAGCGTTTCATACTCTACTTCGTTGTTCGATGCTGGGAAGCCAAGGTTGACAGCTTGTTCCACTATTAGGCCATCTGGTGAGATGAGGACTATGCCCAGTCCTGCACCGTGCCTATTGGATGCTTCATCCACAAAGAGCTTCCACATCTCTCCAACGAAAAGCTTCCAGCAAGTTGAGGGGTCAGATGATGTCTTGGGGTCATGAGCGTTGCTGACGTCTTCTTCTGAGTCCACACCTACTGTTTGCCCTTTACTATCTATCTGTTCCAAGTTTTTGCTTGTTGTAGCATGGTTTGCCTCTTCCTGCTTATCTTCAAGCCTGTGTGGTTCGCAATGTGGCTGGGTATCTTGCATTAGGGGTTGCGTATTCGTCCCCATTTTGGTTATACTAGTCAAGTCAACTGGGCAGATGTGATGACTTCCTGGTGTGAATTCTGTCACAAAGTCTGCCAAAGCTTGGGCTTTTATTGCGGTTCTGGGTTGAAACTTGATATCAAACTGTCCCAATTCCACTGCCCACTTCAAGATTCGCCCAGAAAAGTTCGCCCTCTCAAACAAAGCTTTTAATGAAAAAGCTTTTAATGAAAAAGCTATGAGGACGATTATGGTGTGGGCGTGGAAGTAATGCAACAACTTCCTTGATGCCATAATCAAAGCTAAGGCCAGTTTTTTCAATGGTAAGTACCTAGTTTCAGCGCCCAGTAAAGTCTTGCTAACATAAAAGATGGACAGATATTGGATTCCTTCCGACCTGACCAACACCGCGCTAATTGCGTGCTGTGAAACTGCCAAGTACAAAAAGAGCTCTTCTCCAGGTATTGGGGTTACTAACAATGGTGGAGAAGACATGTATTTTTTCAAACTTTCTAGGGCGCGGTCGCATTCTTCATCCCACTCAAACTTGGCCTTTAATGCTTGGAAAAATGGTCGACATCTGTCTGACGACCGACTTATGAACCGGTTGAGCGCAGCTGCCATGCCAGTGAGATGCTGCACTTCTTTTACTGAGTTGGGCCTCTCTAGATCCTGGATTGCTTTGATTTGAGAGGGGTCTGCCTCTACACCTCGGTTGGTCACCAAGAAGCCTAGGAATTTGCCTGATCCTACGCCGAACGCACACTTGGATGCATTTACGCGTAACTTGTTCTTCTTTAGTAGCTGGAACATTTCACCTAGGTCCCTGAGATGGTCCTTCTCATCCTTGCTCTTGACCACCATGTCATCTATGTAAGCCTCCATTGTTCGGCCTAACAATGGTTCAAACATCTTGGTGACCATCCGTTGGAATGTTGCCCTTGCGTTCTTTAAGCCAAAGGGCATGACCTTATAACAATACAGTCCTCTAAGAGTTGTAAAAGATGTGACCTCCTAGTCTGGCTCATACATAGCGATCTGATGGTAACCTCTATATGCATCAAGAAAGCTGAGCCAATTGTGCCCTACCGTCAGGTCTACCAGTTAGTCTATTCGTGGGAGGGGAAAGCTATCCTTTGGCCATGCCTTGTTGACTGTTTTATAATCCACGCAGACACGCCATTTCCTATTCTTCTTTGGCACCACCACGGTATTTGAGATCCACCTGGGATAGTGCACTTCTCTGATGGCTCCTGCCTCCAGCAAGTTTCCCACTTCTTCCGCCACTATCTCGGCGTGGTGTAACGCTGATCTGCGAGTGCGCTGTATTATTGGTCTGGCAGTTAGGTGGACATTAAGTTAGTAACAGATGGAGTTTGGGTCAATGCCAGGCATGTCGTATGGTGTCCAGGCAAACACTTCGATGTTAGAGGTTAAGAACTTCATGACCTCTATTCTCTTAGTACTGGATAACGACGAGCCGAGCAAAAAGAACTTTTCCGGGTTCTTTTCATCTATCCTTACATGTACCAAATCTTCCACTGCCTTTTGTTCAGCAGCTTTGCCAACATCCGTAAACAATTCATTGCTCTCAAGTTCTTCCACCATCTGCACATACCCTTTGGCAACGCGGCTGCCATTTACTGTGATGAAGCATTGTTTGGACATAATTTGGTCTCCAAAGACCTCTTCAATTGCTCCGGCTTCGTTGGGAAACCGTAATACTTGATGGTAGGTTGACGTTACTGATCGCATGGTGCGCAACCATGTCCTTCCCAAGATTATGTTGTAAGTGGAAGGGACTTTCAATACCCAAAATTTCACTTGTTTCGTCATGCTTCCTGCTCTGACTGGGAGGATTATCTTGCCTACTGGCCACTCTGGCATTGAGTTGAATCCGATCAGGGGGGATGTTGCAGGTGCCAAGTCTTTGTCCTCCAGTTTCAGTTGTTTGAAGGTTTCGTAATACATTATCTCACATGAGCTCCCTTGGTCAATCAAAATCCGCTTGATGTCGTAATTCTTGACGCGGAGAGTGACAACTAGTGCATCATTATGAGGGCAATATATCCTTGCCAAGTCTCTGTCCGAAAAAGATATGACATTCGTGGCCTCTGTTCTCCCTTTTTTGATGGTAGGCTGTGCACTTAATACCTCTCTTAAGTGCTCAGCCTTTTTGATCATTCCCCTGAGTTTACATACCCGCTCTGGTTCAAATACTCCATGTATTACATTAATTACGCCTTGAGGTGGGGCGTCGATTGGCATTCCGTTTGGGTTATTGTGGTTCTGGGGGGCTGGTTGTGTCCCTCATTCTATGTACTGGTCCAGATGCTCAGCTGCCACTAACTCCTCCAAATGCTGCCTCAACGGCGTGCAATTTTCAGTGTGGTGCCCCTTTTCATCATGGAAGGTGCACCGGGACCTCTCGTCATAGTCTTTTTGTGCCCCTCCCAATTTTGCTGGCCATTTGACGAAATGTTCATTGCGTATTTCATTGAGAATTTGGTAGATCGGTTTTTTGAACACCGTGGTAATGGCAGTGCAAACTCTTAACCACCTTTTGTCTGGGTCCTCTCTGTTGTCCCGCCTGCCTCGCCCATTCCTGTTTGATCGCTCTACCGTATTGACTTTTACCGTAGTCTTTTAATCTGGCGTTGCTGTTGTGCTAGATTTTGCTTTAGTGCGGGTGCCATCCTCCTCCACCCGAATATGCTGGTGCACTCTCTCCATCAAGGCCTCCATCGTGAGGGGTGGTGTAGCGACCCTAATTTTCTTAAGTCATTTATTTATTATTATGATTATTATTATCTTATTTTATTTTTGGCTTTATTAATTGTGTAGGTTACATGAGAATTTAATGTGGTATTTAATGAATTTAATGTGGTAATTAATTAATTTAATGTGTTATTTAATTATATATAATTAATCTAAATATTTATATTTGTTTTATATATAAAAAAAAAGGAAAGGTGTATTTATATTTGTTATTTACATACATATATATATAATATCGTATATTTATATTTATATTTATATATATTATAAATTGTTGTATAATATTATATAATAGTTTATTAGGTTGTTATGGATGAGATTTAGGTTATATATATATATAATATGTAGTCAATTAGGTTAGAAGCAAAAAGAAAGAAAAAGAGAGTGCTGTGTGTGTGGCGTGAGAGAGAGAGAGAGAGAGAGAGAGATATCAAGAAAAGAAAACCAAGATCAAGAAAAGAAAAAAAAAACCAAGAAAGCCGAGATAAAGAGGAACACCGGGAAAAAGGAAGAGGGAAAAAATAAAAGAAATATTAGGATTTTGTTTGGGTGGCTCTATTAGTTTTCAGATATTCTTTAATCTTCAATAAAATATTGTGAGTATAAAACTCACTTTCCTTGATTTATGTTTAATTCGCTGTTTTATTTATTTATTTATTTTTATTTGTTTGATATTAGTTTGATTTTGTTTTACCTAAAGATGATAGATTAATTTTAATTATTTTGGTTAGTTGTGGATATAAGATTTAGGGTTTATAGATGATAGATTGATTTTAAGTATTTCGACTAGTAGTATATGTAAAGTTTAGGGTTCTTAGATAAGTGATTGATTTTAATTACTTTGATTAGTTGTGTAGGTAAACTTAGGGTTTTTAGATGATTGATTAATTTTAATTACTTTGATTAGATATATATGTAAAGTTTAGGATTTTTAGATGATTGATTAATTTTAATTATGTTTATTAGACGTATATGTAAGGTTTAAGATTTTTAGATGATTAATTGATTGTAATAATTTTAATTAATTGAGTATGTAAGGTTTAGGATTTTTAGATGAGTGATTGATTTTAATTATTTTGACTAGTAGTATATGTAAAGTTTAGGGTTCTTAGATAAGTGATTGATTTTAATTACTTTGATTAGATATATATGTAAAGTTTAGGATTTTTAGATGATTAATAGATTGTAATAATTTTAAGCTAAGGACTTTCAAGACATGTCATCAAATGCATTATAGTCCCCTGCAGCTAAGGACTTATTTGTCTGTCAATAAATCTCATCATCTTCTCCTCGTAGCCTAGATCTTTATTAACTATAACCTTGGAATAATCAATTACATGCAGTGCGTCTCGGATATACTTCCTCAACATCAAAACATGAAACATGTTGTGGACTTGGCTTAATTCTGGCGGCAGAGCAAGTCTGTAGGCAACGGGGTTGACTCTCTCGAGAATTTCAAACGGCCAAATATATCGGGGTGTTAATTTACCCTTCTTACCAAATCTTGAAACTCCTGTCATCGGCGAGATCTTCAAAAATACATGATCCCCAACTTCAAATTCTAACTCCCTTCTCCTTTGGTCGGTATAACTCTTCTGCCGACTCTGAGCGGTTTTGATCCTTTTCGCCGACATGCAAAACAGGGCATC